>CM077157.1:61308519-61402072 GCA_039583875.1 Platanthera guangdongensis
TTGAGCTGCGGAGGCACCACCATCAAGTCTGTTAACACCTCCACATCTTGTAACCCCAACTATGTAGTAAATTGTATCCCCACAATGACTGCCTCATACTCCTCCTGGTTGGTGGTGATAGGAAAGTGTATCACTATGGCCTGCTCGATCTTCATCCCATGGGGGATTTCCAAGACCACCCACTCTCCTAAATAATGTCTTCCTAAAGCCCCATCCAACAGCAGCTTCCAAGAAATTAGGTGGTTTGGTCTTACCTGTTCCGACTCCACTACACAATCTGCCAAGAAGTCTGCCACCTCTTGAGCTTTAACTGACAGGTGCGGGACAAAGGAGATGTCAAACTCTCTCAACTCCACTGACCATTTTGTCAACCTTCCCGAAAGTTCCACCCCTTTGAAGATGCCACGTAGCGGATGATCGGTCACCACCCAGACTGAGTGTTCTTGAAAGTATGGCCGGAGTTTTCGAGCCAAGAGCACCAATGCGAAGGCTAGATTTTTTAGGATCGGATACCTGAGCTCTTCCTTCTTCAAGACTCGGCTCACGTAGTAGATTGACAACTTATTCTTACCGTCCTCTCAGACCAACATGGAGCTTACAGCCTCCGCCCCCACTCTGAGGTACAAGGTCAAATCTTCAACTTCTTTGGGTACCTAGAGCAGAGAAGCCTTGGTGAGCTTATCCTTCAGATACTAGAAGGCCTCCTCACATTCCTTAGTCCATTCGAACTTTTGATTCCCCCGTAGTATCCTGAATAAAGGAGAGCACTTCTCTCCCGCGCGGGAAAGAAACCTGCTCAGTCCTGCAAGCTTCCCAGTTAGGCGCTGAACCTTTTTGACATTCCTTGGCGATTACATCTCTATTATTGCTTTCACTTTATCCGGGTTGGGCTCCACCCCTGCTGGAGTCAGGAGGTGTCCAAGGAACTTCCCTCAGCTTGCTCTGAAAACACACTTCTAGGGATTCAACGTCATTTTAAATGTTTGCAAGGTGGAAAAAGTTTCCTCTAGGTCTCGAAGGTGAGAGCTCACATCCTTGCTCTTCACTAGTAGGTCATCCACACATACCTCTAGGTTTCTCCCCCGTTGTTCCCAAAATATCATATCCATCATCCTTTGATAGGTTGCCCCTGCATTCCTCGAACCAAAATGCACCATGTTGTAGCTATAACATCCAATACTCGTGATGATGGACACATCCTTTACATGCATAGGATGCCTGCTAATCTGGTGATAACCTGAAAAAGCATCCAAAAAACTCATTATAGGGAAACCGACGGCTGAGTCAACCAGCGCGTTGATTCGAGGCAAGGGATAATAATCCTTGGGGCATGCTTTATTCAACAAAGAGAAGTCTACACACATTCTCAATTTCCCATTCCCCCTTTTCACCATTATAACATCAGAGACCCAGCCTAAAAATTGGATCTCTGATACAAAACTGGCCTTGAGAAGTTTTTCCACTTCCTCTTTGATAGACCCTTCGAGCTTGTCGGCCATGTTCCTTTTCTTCTGGCAGATTGGTCGGACCTTCGAGTCGAGATTTAGCTAGTGGCAAGCCACATCTGTATCGATGACGAGCATATTCGCCGTGCTCCAAGTGAAGATGTCCACGTGCTCCTAGATGCATGCCAGCATCCTCTCTTGATCCTCCTGGACCAATCCTCCACTGACCCGCACCATCTCTACCTTACCTGCTCAGGTGAGAACCTATAACTCCACCACTGCTTCTTCAGGCTCCAACTGGGATTGCTCCTCCCAATCTTCCGCTATCCTCTCTCCTTGGGCCTCCTCTTCCACTGCTTCTTCCACCACCATCAACTCCTCTCCTCCTCTAGGATCTCCTTCCTCACTCCACTCCTGAGTGAGGACTTGCTTCCCTCACAACTCAGTCGTCCCCTCCTCCATCAACTTCTCCATCTCCTCAGCCTCTCCCATCCATGAGATGGTGTTGAATGTGGTGAAGTAGCACTGTCTTGCCACCTTAGGATCTCCTCAAACCCGGACCTGCACCCCCAATTGTTGAACTTGAGGTGCTGATGGAAGGATGAGGGGACGCAACAGAAAGTGCTGATGAGAGGCTGGCTGAAGGTGACATTGTAGCTGTTGGGGGCATCCACGATCACAAACCAACAATTGTGGGATTGAACCCCCAGGGTCACATTGAGCGAGGAGATCAAGATTATGTTGGCCTTCTCGTCCCATAGCACCATCGACTCGTCGACGCGGTCCTTCACTTTCCCACCAAGGTCAAAGTTGCGATGCGCGCATGATGACTCCTCCTCGCAAGCCACTAACTCCATCCCAATAGGGGATGTAGGAGAATCACCCTATCCCTGGCCCTCCTCCTGAAGGTCCCTTTGGACTTGCTTTCCCCTTGACATCACCAACTTCTAGAGTTGCTTGCCCGACAGCATGGGACGAGGCGAGTCTGGGTCGGCGAGTGCTTTATACTTATTACTGCTAGAGGGAGCAGCTCTCTCTTGCTCACTCCTACACACCACTGCGATTGACCACTGCCAGGAGGGTGTGTCAGTGTCTAGCCCAAAATTTGTGAATGGAGGGAGCTATGGAATTAATCTCTCCCCAACAGGAAGTTAGTGTTATCAAAAATATTCTATCAAAGGCGAAATTGGGTCAAGGCTAGAGGGGAACGTACCTTCCCCCGGGAGAACTGGAGGGAGCAGGTTGAGGCCCCTTCTCAGGAAAGCAACCTCAAAGTCTGTGGAGGAAGAATTGGTGGAGCCTGGAATCGTCGACCGAAATAGCAGGGGCTCGGTAGGTCTCCTCGCTTCGCCGAATGGGTGGGTAGGGGATATTTTCGAGGTCCCCATAGATGAAAACGAACTTTGCGACCCAGTGGTGATT
This sequence comes from Platanthera guangdongensis, assembly GCA_039583875.1. NCBI lineage: Eukaryota > Viridiplantae > Streptophyta > Magnoliopsida > Asparagales > Orchidaceae > Platanthera > Platanthera guangdongensis. The sequence goes on from CM077157.1 coordinate 61,311,387, forward strand.
TTTGTTGGTGGTCTCACACACCTTGAACTACGAGCCAACGAAGAAGGCGACATCATCATTAGTGGCCCGGTAGATGAAGAGATTCCAAAAAATGGTGATATTGAACTAAATCTGCTCCTTGTAGAGGAAGCTCGAGAAGGCCACCACCATGGCTATCATGTGGAATTAAGCTACACAGGCACAACCTCGAAGTACTTCAGAACCTGGGGGACATCTTGTATGACCCCCAACCTTTGCCCAAGTCGGGCTGGAGGGGATCTTACTTACCCAAGACGTCCACTCATTGCTCTGAATGGGTGTCAACACACACTATTAAGCACTAGTTAGCAGCCTTACTCAGCTTGAATCACAACATTCACATCAAATCACAGAGTTTATAGGAAGCAATAACAGGAAGACACTATTATATATATATATTATATATATATATATTATATATATATATATATATATATATATATATATATATATATATATATATATATATATATATAACAATATATATTTAAGAGGGAGTGCAAAAAGGCCGTAGCCACCATTTATACATGAAGATCGTCGTAGGATATGAAGTACTATAACTTGCAACTCCTTTCTCTCTCAACTATGCTCAGTAGTACTCACGTATTGAAACTCAAGAGACGACGGGGGTGCTTCTGCACAGGTAGTCCTATCAGTTGACATATCGTAATGCAACAGCTGGTCACTACGATGCTCCATCTCCTGTGAATGGTTATCAAAATGACCGTTAGTCACAGAGCTAAGTGGAATCAAATCTCCTCCCCGAATCCATATCCTGGAGATGAGCGCACACACCCAACAAAAGAAGATAGCTGAAGCAAGAGAGGGTTAGCACAACATTTCATAAATAAGTTAGAAGAAACCAAAAGAGGTGTAATAGAGTATAACTAGATTAATAACAACAATATACATCAATTATGATTTAGGATCTACTAGCATAGCATCACAACATGTGTTCACAACCTGTACAAACATTGCAGACATTCACAACCATGTACACATCACAGGCATTCAAAGCCGTGCACACATTACATGCATTCATAGCCACGCACACATCACAGGCATTCACAGCCGCACATAACACTCTATATCGATATAGTATGGACCCTTCTTTTCAATCAGGGTAGCTAGCCCCGTGGGCCTCACCAATGTGGCTGTCGGTGATAGTGGATAGTCCTGCCACTTCTGCTGATGGTCATACTGCATAGCCCAGGCCCCAACATACAACCCTGTGTACTCTTGGATGTGAGCGACATCCGGTGATTCAACATTTTGGCCGACCAGCGAAGGAAACCCAACGGGGAAAACATAATGGTCGGTCACCCATGGTACTCATCTCCCTATCTCCTTGAGTCGTCTAGCTTCTCGCATCAGTACGATCGGTTTGCGGAAGTGACTGTCCCACCACAATTTACCGCAAGCAATTTACAAGCAAACAAATAAAATAGTTTGTTACCATGCACCAAGTCTTCAGCGGTTTGCACTACTATGTTTTAAATAATTCGGGTAATCGTCACTTGGCACGACTTTAGATAAGGAGCGTGGGAGCAAATTATTTGGGGCTAACTTAAGAGGAACATCTCAGCCCTTGTTATCCACTTATCCCCAACTAAGGTTCAACCATTCAAATTACTGTCTGTCAGGGCAGGACCCGTGCTTAGAATAGTAAACTGCAGAAACGAAAGTGCGATAATAAAAATTATTATTAGTATAATCTATAGAATTGAAATGCTGTAATGAAATAGGACCAATATGGAACTGGAGTAATACTGAACGAAAAGTAAGTACTGAAAAGAACTTGACCAGTGCGAGACTGGAATAGTACTTTAAAAGAATGAACTGAAAGTAAATAGCCAGGACCAATATGAAACTGGAGTAGTACTGAAAAAAGGTACTGAACTAAATAAAAGAACTGGACAGTATGAGACTGAAATAAGACATAAAGAAAAGGGTTAGTAGTCCAATCACCCCATTCAGGAGGCTTCAGTTCTATCTCCATTCTTAGGAGGCTTAGTGCAGTTCCATCTCTGTTCTCAGGAGGCTTAGTTCAGTTCTATCTCCATTCTTAGGAGGCTTAGTTCAGTTCTATCTTCGTTCTCATGAGCCTTAGTTCAGTTTCATCTCCGTTCTCAGGAGGCTTAGTTCAGTTCTATCTCCGTTCCATGAGGCTTCTTTGGGTTTCCTCAATTATTGAGGTCTGATAATACTTTAGTTGTGTCCTTTTTAATTATGCCTTAATCGGACTTGGAGGATTTATTAAGAGTTACTCTTTATTATTTGTCGAGAATAATTAACAGTTTAATTGCTCATACTCTCATTTTCTGAGTCTGTCCAAGTTACCCGAGAGTCTTTATAACAGAAAAGAAAACAAGGCGCTCAACAATTTCACAAAACCCTGAAACAGTCAGAGCTTGGGCACTTGCCTCAATCACTCTTGTTGGTAAAATAATTTGAACTTATTATTTAGTTTAAAAAGGTAGTTGCGCGCTCCAATTTTCACTTTCAAAGAAATTGAGCACATCAATTTCCGAGCACGACCCTAGGTTCCAAGAATTTGGAAAATCTTTAATTTTTACCCCAAGGCTCCCAGATATTTATACAACCTTTAAGAGGGCCTAAAAAGAGACTGATAATTTTTTCAAAAATTTTCAAGCAATTTTAGGCCTCAATTTTGGTCAAATAAAATTTATTTGGGCTTTTGCAAATATCAAACTAATTCTAAAAATTCCCAATTTTTTTTGTAGACTACCCTTGTTAAGGGGAAGAACTTTCATGTTTGACACTTTTCCCTTAGGAGCCTATATTTTTTATAAAAAAAGTTCAAGATTCTATCTAAGAATTGGTCTACATATAGCAGATCATTCTTGATCCAGCGGCCAGAATTGTGCCGGACAGTTGATTTGACCCACGCTTCCCCATAACGGATCAACCACAGATCCGCTGTGGGTAGCACAAAAGTTGATGAGGGGGGAGAGGTTATCCCCATCATCCATCTCATCACCGAGGATGGATGACGAAGATTTCATCCTGCCGAAGAAGGAGGCAGTGGCCTTCTACCACCGCCGGCCAGCAACTGTTGGGCACTGGCGCCGCCTCCAATCAACTCGTCGTGGGCCGACAAACTTCTGGGCGGTGGTCCGACGGCCTTCCCGTAATGCCTCATTTCGTGATAGACCGCTCGCATGCATTTTGATTCAAGTAAGCTGACTCAAGCTCGGGGTGCACCAGTAACAGGCGCCGAGTAATACTCGACTAATTGGGCAAATTTCACTTTGAAGAATTCTGGACTCAACCAGGCGCTGAGTGTGTTGAGTGGTCTCAACATCATTCCAGTTTAACTTAGAAAAATGGTTCTGGATCTAACAGGCGTTGAGTGTGTTGAGTGCTCTCCACGCCATTCCAGTTTAACTTAGAAAAATTATTCTGGATCCACTAGGAGTTGAGTGCGTTGAGTGGTCTCAACGCCATTCCAGTGTAACTTAGAAATTGTCCTGGATTCAGAAAGCATTGAGTGTGTTGAGTGGTCTCAACGCCACTTGACGAAATTTAACTTAGAATATTTATGGACTCAGAAAGCGTTGAGGGCATTGAGTGGTCTCAATGTCATTCGACGAGGCGTTGAGTGATTTGATTTAGAATATTTCTGGACTCAGAAAGCGTCGAGGGAATTGAGTGGTTTCAATGCCATTCGACGAGGCATTTAGTGATTTGACTTAGAATATTTCTACACTCAGAAAGCGTCGAGAGCATTGAGTGGTCTCAACGCCATTCGACGAGGCATTGAGTGATTTGACTTAGAATATTTCTTAACTCAGAAAGTGTCTAGAGCGTTGAGTGGTCTCAACGCCATTTGACGAGGTATTGAGTGTTTTAACTTAGAATTATTCTGGATACTATAGTCATTAAGTGAACTTGACGCCATTCGACGAAGCATCGAGTGTGTTGAGTCAACTCGACGCCATTTGACGAAGCGTAGAGTGTGTTGAGTTAACTCGACGCACTCGACGATTTTGACTTATATGAACAGGAAACCCTAGCCGTCACTTCATTCTCTTGCCGAGCAGTTACTCGCCGAACCCGATGAAAGGAAGAAGGCCGGCAGTGCCAGATTTTTTTGGAGGAAAGTCTTCTCATTTATGTGAAGAACAACACCAACGAGGAAGAATATGCCACCAAGGAGAGTGACGAGATCCAAGCCCGAAAATGAGGTGAGCTTCCTACCCTCTTCCTTTGTGCTAGATCTCTAGTTATTATCTACGAGAGATTTCGACTCAAAAGATTTATGTGCTAACAGAAAAAGAGACTCCGAAAATTGGACAAACAGAAATTTTTGTATTCCAAAAAAGGTATCAATTACATGGTATAGCCTCCCTTTTATAGAATGGATGAGATGAGAGAGATTACAAATAAACAATGTGGGACTAAAAAATATCATGTACAAACGGTTTAACATAAATATAAGCCGACCAAGCCACACGGTTTGATGAATGGGCAAACTGCCCGGCAACCACAAGAGGAAGACACCAAGTCGCCACAATAGACCGCCAGGTCACCCAGTCTCCAAGTTGCCAGGGACATATTAACAAACCGCCATAGAACCAACAGCAATAGGCCAGCAACCAAACCGTAGGAGATAAACTGACAGACTGCTCGGACTGCAACCCGCCAGAGTCAGACCGCCAGACCGCCCGGTCTCTAATCTGCAACACTCCCCCTCAAGCTGGAGCATATATATCGATCATGCCCAGCTTGACGCAAATGTGATGAAGCGGATAACGACTTGGTGAAAATATCAGCCAACTCTTTATCGGAGGTGACGAACGGAGTACAAATTTGTTCCTTCAGAATCTCCTCCCGAATGAAATGATAGTCAACTTCAATGTGCTCGGTTCTCTCATGGAAGACCGGATTTTAGAGATGTATATGGCGGCTTTGTTGTCACAAAACATCGGTAGAGGATGATTGTAGACCTCTCGTAAGTCAAGCATGAGAGCCCGTAACCACTTCAACTCGCACGCGGTCGATGTCATACTTCGATATTCTGCTTCTGTACTGGACCTGGAGACAGCCGACTGTTTGTTGTTTTTCCAGCTCATAAGACTCCCCCCCACAATGGTGCAAAAATCTAAAGTTGACTTGCGGTCTCCTTTGTCATCGACATAGCTTGAATCGGAGTACGCTTCAACCCTTAAATGGCCGTTCTTCTGAAAGAAAAGTCCTTTCCCAGGAGTTGATTTAATATACTCCAATATCTTCAGAGCCGACTGTAGATGACACTCCCTAGGAGCTTGCATGAATTGGCTAACATTGCCAACAACATAGGCAATGTCGGGTCTGGTCACTGTGAGATATATGAGTTTACCAACTAGATGTCTGTACCTCGTAACATTAGAAAGAAGAGGAGATTCATCCATCCCTGTTTTATCTTCTCCAGTCACCATGGGACATCAGGAAGGTTTAGCCCCAGTCAACCCTGCCTCTTTTAACAAGTCAATAGCATACTTCCGTTGGGAGAGGAAAAGAGAAGCGGGCTTCCGAAAAATTTCTATCCCCAAAAAGTATTTTGGAGAGCCCATATCCTTTGTAACAAAGTGTTGCCGAAGATGCTTCTTTGTCAAGATTATCCCAGCTTGGTCATCTCCAGTGAGAAGAATATCATCCACATATACTGCAAGAACCACTAGACCTAGAGAAGTTTTACGAGTAAATAGGGAGTGATCAACAAAACTTCTCGTAAAACCTACAGTTGCCACAATCCCGCTAAACTTGTCAAACCAAGCGCGGGGACTTTGTTTTAGGCCATAGATAGCCTTCTTGAGCCGACAAACCTGTGTTTCTCCCTGAGCAACATACCCTGGAGGTTGCGCCATGTAGACATCTTCCTGAAGATCCCCATAAAGAAAGGAATTCTTCACATCCAGCTGTGAAATGGGCCAATCTCTGTTGACAGCCACAAAGAGAAGGACCCGAATAGTGCTAAGACATGCAACTGGAGAGAAAGTGTCAAAGTAATCAACGCCTTAAGTCAGGGTAAAGCCCTTGGCAACAAGCCGAGCCTTGTAACGATCCACTCTACCATCGGGGAGAAATTTCACCACAAAGACCCAGCAACAACCAACAACATCTGTGCCGAAAGGATGAGGAACCAGGGTCCAGGTACCCCGTTCAGTGAGAGTAGCAACTCTTCATCCATGACAGCCTTCCAATGTGGAATGTTAAGGGCCTCCTGATAGGAACGGGGGGTGGAAGTGGCAGAGATAGCCAGCGCAAAGTTCCTGCGATCAGGTGTCAGATGATCATAGTAAATAACGGCAACAAGCGTATGCTTAGTACAAGCCCGAACCCCTTTGCGAAGGGCAATGGGGAGGTCCAGGTCAGCATGTTCCCTAGTATCCGGAGCATCCATAGTGAAGAGAGATGGACCAAGAGGATAGAGCGACGACGAATAATAGGAGGGAGATTACGGAGGTGGATAGGGAGGCAAATAGGATGGAAATGGTGGAGGAGGAAAGACCTCGATAGGAGAGGATAGGATGGAGGGAAGAGGAAGACCGGGTGCCACAGGGTGAGGAGAGGAGTCGTTAGAGAAATATGGAGCATTCTCAAAAAAGGTAACGTCCGCGGAGACGAACTGCTTAAGAAGAATGGGGTCAAAACAACAGTAGCCTTTATGAGTGATAGAGTAACCCAGAAAGACACATTTGGTGGAGCAAGGGGAGAGTTTGTTACGGGTTGCGGAGGGAGCATGCACAAAGGTTGTGCACCCAAAGATACGTAGAGGGAGAGGAAAGGGATCCTTTCCTGGATAGAGAATGGAGAAAGGGGTTTGACCGCGGAGAACAGTGGAGGGAATGCGATTGATGAGATAACAAGAAATGAGAACAGCATAGCCCCAGTAGGAGTGAGGGACATGCATTTGTGTAAGTAAGGTGCGAGCAAAATCAAGGAGGTGACGGTTTTTGTGTTCCGCCACCCCATTTTGTTGGGAGGTGTAAACACAACTTGTTTGATGAATAATCCCATGTTGCATACAAAATGAGGAAAAAGCTTGACTAACATACTCTTTGGCGTTATCAGAGCGTAATAATTTAATAGAAACATCAAACTGATTTTTAATCAAATGATAAAAAGATTGTCATACATCAAAAAGTTCAGAGAGATCTCGTAAGAGATACAGTCAAGTACATCGAGAGAAATCATCAATGAAAGTAACAAAATAAGAGCTACCCCGACCAACGGTGAGGGTAGGAGCAGGACCGTAGATGTCGGAGTGAACAAGATCAAATGGACAGGTAGAACCACAAACTTACTTTAGCGGGAAGGAGGAACGGTGATGTTTGCCAAGCTGACATGCATCGCAGTTGAGAGGAGAACTGTGCGGAGGGAGGTGAGGTAGAAGCTGATGAAGAAGTCCTAGAGGAGGATGCCCAAGGCAGAGATGTCATTGTAGGAGATCTGTAGAAGAGGAGGAGAAGACTGACAAAGCAGAAATGTTATCGAGGAAGTAGAGGTCATCTCTCTCAGTCCCAGTATCAATCGTCCGTTGGGAGCTCAGATCCTGAAAAGAGCAAGAAGTGGGAGTAAATGTGATAGAGCATTGAAGTTGCTTGCACAAAGATGTAACTGACAACAAATTGCAGGGAAAATTGGGCACATAGAGAGTGTCGGCCAAGCGAAGAGATGGAGTGACATGAACCACTCCCGTCCAATGAACCGGGGAGGGAGAGCCATCTGCAACAAGTACCGGTGGCAACCAATCATGTGTTTCAAGGAGAGAAAAGCATTGCGGATTGCCCGTCATGTGATTAGTTGCACCAGAGTCGATGAGCAATTTACCTTGAGTAACCACGTGATCACTACCTGAGGAAGTGACCACCGAAGTAGACGACTTGGAATAGGATGTGGAAGAGTCACCTGAAGGGCGCAGATGTGGATCTTTCAGCCAACATCGATCCACAAGATGCCCGGTGCGGCCACAGTGAGAGCAGAGGAAGCAGGAAGATCTTCGACCACCGGAATGGTGGTTGCGACTACCGGAGTCGCTCCGTTCAGTCTGGTGAGCATATTGTTCTGGAGGAGAAGAAGACAGAAGCGGACGCTGAAGACGAGATGTAATTGCGGCAATGCACGCAACAGTTGTATCCAAGTTGGGAGAGTCCGCTTCACCCAAGATTTGTTGGCGGATCATGTCGTAGGAATCAGGAAGCCGGAGGAGGTAGCACACAATAAGCAGTTCTTGAAAGTGCTTGTACTATTCGGCAAGATCCGCAGAGAAGGGGCAATGTTGAAGAATCTCAGCCCCAAGAGCTTGAACCTGTTGATAAGCGGCAGCAGGAGACATAGAAGGACGGGCAAAAAGGTCCGCATACAAAGTATAAATGCGGGACGTCTGAGCCCCCTTTGAGTACAGGGCAGCAAGATGAAGTCATGCCTTCTTAACCGTCTCATCATGACGGATGATAGGAAGACACTCATCGGAAAGACTGTTAGCAAGCCAAGTGCGGACAAACACATCGCTAGTATCCCAGTCATCAAACTCAGTGGAAGTGGTAGGAGGAGGGTCATCGGTAAGATGGTGGCCTTTGCATTGGGAGCGAAGGAGGAAGGTGAAGGAGACACTGCAATCTGGGTAGTTGGAGCCAACAAGCTTAGAGACGATGCCAAGATTCCCGAAAGGAATGGGAGGAGGCGTAGTTACCACAGGAGTAGCGGTGGTTGTAGAAGAACCGGACAGGGCCATAGAAGAAGCCGCGTGGGTAGAGAGAAGAGATAAAGACCGCGCGGAAAGAAAGAGGTCAAGATGGATAAAAGGCCGCGTGGGTAGAGAGAAAACCGCAGCGGACACAAGGAAAGGGACAACAACGGATAGAAGAAGAATCCGCAACAGAGCAAAGGAAAGAAGTCACGCGGGAAGAGAGCAGGTCACGCGAACAGAAGACCGAGAAGCCGCAAAAGCAGTCCGCTGAGAAAGAGCGAGAAGAAGAAGGTCGCGCAAACAAATAGCAGCGACAAAGGAGGAGAGGCCGTGCGAACAAGAGGCAAGAAAGTGATCAAGTCACGCGGATAGAGGAAGGCACTGAATAAGGCGGACAAGATCGCGGACTCTGATTCTAAAGGATCAAGCGCATACTAAAACTGCACCAAAAGCCCGGACTGTTGGAGAGGGCGCTACTTAATTTCTTAAATAAGTAGCAAAGCGCCACGGGTCAAGTGAAGGAACGGCGTACCCAACAATCCCCCCAGCATCCAGCACAACCCGTCGGCTCAGAGGTGGAGTTACCACATGGCACACCTGGCTCAGAGGTGGGGTTACCACATGTCCACGGTTGCCTGACCCACCGGACCCACACATGTAGAAGGGAAAAATCAGGATTTAATAACGTCCCCCCGGTCTTGAACTCGTGACCTCCTCTGATACCAATTTAAAGTGAGGTGATAGATCTTAATTTATTTTAAATTAGAATTAAGAGATAAAAAGTCACATCACAAATAAAAAGAAAGAAAGCAAGCAATCCAGACGACACAAGGAAATTTATAGTGGTTCCCCAACCTGGGTACATCCACTCTTCTACCACCCTTGGTAGGAATCCACTACAGGTTTTGATCAGGTCACTGCCACCAATGAGCTTTTGATTAGGTGCTCAAAAACCAACCCAAGTCTTTTGATCAGGAGACTTGCAACGAAGGAATCACTTTTGAAGGGAGATGACAACCCTTTATACAGTGGGGGGATGAGAGATTGATGGAAGTCTTCTTTTCTTAATCACAATGAGAAGACTATGTTGATTCTGTGATGTTGTCAAAGCTCCACCTGAGATCTTGAATGGTCCAGGAGTGGAAGCTTTGCTAAGGGTGAGTAGGCCTTTAGCTTTGATGTTGCTCTGCAGCAGGCTTCTAGACTGATATGTATTTCTTGTCTCTTCAAACCCTTGGAACCGATGAAGAGGATGAAGTTGATCTGTATATATTTCTGTCACTTTATGATATATGTTGTCTTGTTTAATCTTCTGTATATCATATATATATATCCCTTGGACTAATTCAAACATTTGAATTCTTATCTTGAAATGGCTGAAGCCTTTTCCCGAGAATGGTAATTTCTTTGGGAATCAACTGGCATTTAATCTCTGGTTTAATTCATAATTAATGCAGCCTCCAAAGGGATATATTCTTAAGAATATATAGTATTAATTCTGATAGCTATAAATGCCTGCAATTAAGCCTTAATAAATTCTACCAGCTGTAAATAAAAATTATCTGAAAAACTGCACAGGAAATCGCCAAACTTTATTTTAAAGATTCTTCATTCTGCATTCTGCGTTCAGAGAATTTTGCATTCTGCGTTCAGAGAATTCTGCATTCAGAGAATTCTGCATTCTTCGTTCAGAGAATCTGCGTTCAGAGAATTCTGCATTCTGCGTTCAGAGAATTCTGCATTCTTCGTTCAGAGAATCTGCGTTCAGAGAATTCTGCATTCTCCAAACTGGGTTCGGAGATCGTTGAAATCAGCTCGGAGATCGTTGAGCCGAGTTCAGAGATTTTGAACTGCATCTGAATTTTACTGTTTTCTTTGAGTTGAGCTCAGAGATCGTTAATCTCCGCTCAGAGATCGTTGAACTGAGTTCAGAGATTTTCTTCCAGTAATTTTCTGAACTTCAAATCTGAACTTCTCTGGAATTTTTCTGAATGACCAAACCTAGAAATAATCCTATGACCCATGACTATACATTTTGGGTCAATCTAATAAACTTTAATAGTGATCCTTACCCAAATCCAACCTATGGTTCCAACAGATACCATGTGCGAACAAAAAAAGAGAGTCAAAAAATTGGACAAACAGAAATGTTTGTATTCCAAAAAAGGTATCAATTACATGGTATAACCTCCCTTTTATAGAATGGAGGATATGAGAGAGACTACAAATAACAATGTGGGACTAAAAAATATCATGTACAGGCGGTTTATCATAAATACAAGCCGGCCAAGCGGCACGGTTTGATGAATGGGCAAACTGCCCGGCAACCACAAGAGGAAGACACCAAGCCGCCACAATAGACCGCCTGGTCGCCCGGTCTCCAAGTAGCCAGGGATAGATTGACAACCGCCAGAGCACCAACAACAACAGGCCAGCAACCAAACAGCAGGAGAGAAACTGACAGACCGCACGGACTGCAACCCGCCAGAGTCAGACCGCCAGACCGCCCGGTCTCTAATATGCAACAGGTTGGACTTGTGAGATGAAGATCTTCTAGGAAGAGACCATGCTAGGACCTTGTCCTAGGTATTTGATATCTTCAACCTCTCCTCTCTTCTATGTCAAAATCATGGACTTGGTTTCATGAAGAGGAATGGTTTATTGAGGGTGAATAAGGGAGGAGGAAATCCTGTATATAGTTTTGAACAAATGTCTAGAGGAAGAAGATGAACCGATGTCATTCATCTTGCTTAAAGATGCATGCTGAAGTCTGTTTTCTGTGTGCAACAAGCTTCGAGGCCGATTTCGAGTAGGTTATAGCCACATCTGGGTTTTTGTGTAAACACGAAAGTCGTAGTCCTTGGAAAGACCTTTCCAACTGATGGTTACATGTTTTTCATACGAGTCCTGTAGCCTCAAGAATGTCCAGTCGAAGTTGTTTTACAGTCATGTCTTAAGTACATGTTGTTCTCGTGTTAGTGTAGAACCAGGTTTGTATTTGGTAGAGAGATTATAGCAAAATAATGTTAAGGTTTTGGTAAACTTAGTCTATACGTAATCATGGCAAGCAAATGGTTGATGAGATTCAGTTGATAGATCCTTAAGTAAACAAATGGTTTGGTGAAACATGATTGTACAAACGGTTTGAAGGAGTTTGATAAACAAATGGTTTGAGAAAGTTAGTGAACAAATGATTTGATACGATTGGGTTCTACAAATGATATTCTTGTGAAATCCGGTAGGGATGTGCATGATTATAATCTGGAGAATGAAATAGGTTTTGGAAAGAGGGTGTGATGTCCAATAATTGAATGTATAACCCATAGTTATGCTATCATACTTGATGTGTATGTGAAGTATTATGATATTGTTGTGATTAACCTATGAAAGCATAAGTGATTGTAAATATTTGATTCTAAGAAGGAATCAGATGAGGTTGATACATGACCTTGTGATATGTTGATTAATAGGATGTGAATAGTAGTCCACTGCTTAGAGTTGTGTCTCCAAATGGGTAGCAGTGTGAGATTGGTATGTGGTTTAAGGTGGCTTGCCACCTGTGTTAATGATGAACCTTGTCTGCTTGGATGCATGAAAATGTGGAAGGGTTGGAAGTGCGCGTGGGTTTGCTGCACTAGAATGATGTGTTGATAAGGGACTTGGTGTGGAGCCCTTGCATGCTATTGAGCACAGGATGTGAATAATTAAAATGGGGCTCAGTGTGTAGCCCTTAGATATGAAATTGCATGCGGCGTGAGTTGACACGTGGTGTCATAATCCTGGGTTAAGGATAGTGTGGCCAGTCTACGGGCTCTCCGGTCATCACACCGACGGGAGTTGACAAATAGACTTAGACGGTTTGGGATGTGTCCTCAGTGCTCATTCCCGAGGCCCCTCCATGCCAGTGGATGGTTTGGATGTGTTCCTTGGTGTTCATTCCCAAAGACCCTCTCCGTGCCACAATGATACGCCAGTTTGGGTTGTGTTCTTGGCGCACATCTACCCGAAACCCCTCTGAGCCATAGTACGATGTGAGCTCCGCTGTTGTGTTCTTAGTGTTGAGGCGTACAAATACCTATGCTTTGTAGTGTAGATGCCCTCCTAGTAGTGGATAAGTCCACTCTACAGTCACCGTCTGGCCACGACGGATGATGCCTGAGAGGTTAGATACCTGCTCGAAAAGTGGGAATTACAAGTCTGTGTCAACATAGCAGTGCGTGTGTGTGCATGGGTGAGTCATCGCATTGCATACATAACATTGCATTACATTACATACACAAGATCCTTATCATATAAGTTTGTATGGGCACTCTTATATGATGAGTTATTTTACTGTTAAGCCGACCCTTAACTTATATGTTTGTATGGACATTCATATAAGTTGAGTTACTTTCCTGTTGTAGGATCATACTTGTATTCTGTTGTTGATGGTGGAACTGCTAGTATAGATTGATTTATTTACTTGCTATACACCGTTGATTACTCTAATACTGTTTAGCATTATACCACCTACTTGTACTACTACTTATATATATATAACCTTTTTTCCTTTCCCCTCCCGGTGCCTAAGAGCCACCGGGGTAGCGGATGTGATAAACACTTAGTCTTTATGACTAACGGTTGCTACGTCTTCCTTTTTAGGAGGAAACCCCATAGATAGAGCTGCAGCATGTTGTGTAGGAGAGCAGCCAGGCCAGGGTGACAGGGCCTGACGTGACGATACCAACACTGTCATCTGTTATGGATGTGAGTTTTTGAGAGACTCTTACTGTAGCCCTTTGGGCAATTTTGTACTCTGATATTTTAGAAGCTTTGTTATTGCTTCGTTTTATTGATGTACTAGTTGGAATTTTATACTTCTGTGTTTTTAACTGCTATTTGTTCTTTATATTGGGTTGGCATGGATGATATTGGTTTTAGCCGACGGGATAGGCGTCTTGTAGTATCGGTCAACCCGTATGTTGGCATTGCCGCAAGACGGTTATTCCGGGCATAAGACTTCCCTCGGTCATGTCTTGTGTTCTAGGAGGGGTGGGGGTGTTACAAATGGTATCATCTTGCAACAATCCTCAACTAAAGAAGTCATTGAACCATGGTGCCACCGTCGTTTGATTGGTCAGTTTGCGGACAAACTGACATAGCGGAAGCAGTGGTGTGCTCATGTGTAATTCACACTAAGTCTTGTGTTCCAGGAGTGTGCATGAGCGAGTTTGCTTCCAGTGCAATCAGCTGGGCCGCATCTGACGCTTTTTCCCACAACTAGGTGGAGATGCTCCCCCTACCCTTCCACCGGCTGCTCCACGAGTATGGGGACATGTGCGTGGTTGAGGACGAGGACCACAATGAAGGAATCTTGGACCTGCTTGAGAGCAGGTGTTTGCGCTGGATATGGCACAGGAGCGGAATCCTTAGGATGTGATTCCAGGTATGTCGTAATTTGGTTAATATGTTATATGCATTTCTCTACAATTGCATAAGTCATGCTAGAAATCTAGCTTTGAGTCTTTATAATTAATACTTAGGCACTGTGACTGTTAGTGGGAAACCAACCTGCATCTTATTTGATATCGGTGCCACACATTCATTTGTCTCGGCGGACTTCATAAAAGATTTAGAGGGCATGTAATACTTCACCGGTGCCACTCAGAGAGTATGCCTTCCAGATGGCTCCGAGATGACATCATCCTCCAAGTGCGACTTGGAAGCATACATTGAAGGAAAACCTTTTGAAACCCCCGCGATGGTGTTGAGAATCCCAGAATTTTATCTCATTCTGTGCATGTCATAGTTGGATTAGCACCATGCTAAGATAGATTGTGCGGTGAAGCAAATCACCTTGAGGCATGGAGACTCGGAGGTCATTTTCCAAGGTATCAAATTTGCACCCCGTATGCTGTTGTCTTCGATTCAGGCTCTTAAGGCCCATATGAAAGGGGATGAAGTATATATGATATGTTTTGAATTAATAGATGACACTGAGTATGAAAGATGTGCGGGTAGTGTAGGACTTCCCTGAGGTATTTCCTGAGAAGTTGTCAGGATTACCCCCACATAGAGAGGTGGACTTTCAGATTAAATTAGTATCTGGTGCAAAGCACGTCTCTTGAACCCCTTACCGAATGGCTCCAAATAAACTCGTCGAGTTTAGGGTTCAGTTATAGGAGTTGGTAGAATTAGGGTTTGTTCACCCCAGTTCATCACCTTGGGGAGCCCCTGTTCTATTTGTCAAAAAGAAGGATGAAACATTAATATTGTGCATAGACTATCGGGAGCTCAACCGAATGACGGTGCAAAATACCTATCCCATACCCCGGATTGTTGATTTATTCGACCAGCTGGTAGGAGAGCATTGGTTTTCTGAACTGGATCTGCGCTCAGGGTATTACCAGTTGAGGATATAAGAGGAAGATATTCAAAAAACAACATTTAGCTCGAGGTACGGCTTATATGAATCCATGATGATGCCTTTTGGGCTCACGAACGCCCCTTCTGCTTTCATGAGTTTGATGAACCGGGTGTTCGATTCGTACTTAGATGTCTTTGTTATCATCTTCATCAATGATATTTTGGTCTATTTAAAGACAAAGAAAGAGCATGCAGAGCACTTGACCTTAGTTTTGAAGAAGCTAAAAGAGCATGCCCTGCTTGCTAAGTTCAGCAAATGCGAATTTTGGCTCCGAGAAGATGCCTTCTTGGGCCATGTGATTAGTAGAACTGGACTAATTGTGGACCCAGCCAAGGTGCATGTCGTGAAGGAATGGTTGCCTTTGAAGTCAGCAGCCGATGTACGGATCTTCTTGGACTTGCTAGATATTATCATATGTTCGTGAATGGATTTTCAAAGATAGTCCTTCCCCTCACTTCCGTAACAAAGAAAGGTGTGCCATATGAGGGGACACCTCATTGTGAAGCTACGTTTCAAGAGCTGAAGGATCGACTTACCACTGCACCCATCCTATCTCTTCCATCAGGGAAAGAAGGATTTCAAGTTTACAATGATGTGTCCTATCAAGGGATGGGGGTAGTGTTGATGCAGCACAGACATGTGATCGTTTACGCTTCAAGGCAATTGAAGAAGCATGAAGTTAATTATTCGGTACATGATTTGGAGTTAGGAGCAGTGGTGTTCTCCTTTAAGGTTTTGAGGCACTACTTATATTGCATATACTGCGAGATCTTTTCAGATCACAAGAATTTGAAGTATGTTCACACTTAGAAAGGGCTAAAATTGAGGCAGCGATGGTGGTTAGAATTTTTGTGTGATTATGAATTTACATTGAACTACCACCCCAGGAAAGCAAACTCTGTAGCTGATGCATTGAGCAGAAAAATAATAGATTCCAATCATGAGTCTCAGTTGATATGTATGGAATTGACTCGAGTGCTCGAGGAGATGGAGATCACGTTGGTGTGTAAGGATAATCCCGAGATGTATACTGAATATCTAGCTGCCATGGGCATAGTTTGTGACATTTGAGATTGAATTCGGGCAGAGCAAGGGAAGGATGCTGCTCTGGCCGTAGTGATTAAAGCTACAGAGGATGGATCTACTGAAGAGTATACTCTAAAGGATGGCCTCATTCATTTCTATGGTCGGCTCTATATTCCCAAGGGCGGTGAAATCCGGGAAGATATATTGAAAGAGGCACACTGCTCCAAGTATCTGGTGCATCCCGAGATTTCCAAGATGTATAGTGACTTATGAAAGACCATGTTTTGTCCAGGAATGAATAGTGTTGTTAAGTACTATGTTACACACTATGAGGCTTGCCAAAAGGTGAAGGTGGAGTGCAAGAGCCCTGGAGGATTATTACAGTCATTGTCCATATCCGAGTGGAAGTTCAAGGATATCTCCATGGACATTGTTCACAGGTTGCCTTGCTCACACTCTAGCAATGATTCAGTTTGGGTAATTGTAGATCTCTTGACTAAGGTTGCAAAATTTATCCCAATGAAGAAGGAGACACATGTGGATGTATTGGTTTGTCTCTTTGTGGAACAGTTTGTATGGTACCATGGTGTGCCTAAGACGATAGTCTCCGACCGTGATGGTCGCTTCACCACTAAGAAATATAAGGGAGTTCAAGTGTATTTGGGCTCTCACCTTACCTTTAGCACGACCTTTCATCCTCAGACAGATGGTCAATCTGAGAGGACGATCAGAACTATGGAAGATCTGCAGAGATTGTGTGTATTGAATAGAGGGGAGCCGTGGGAAAGGCTCTTACCACTGGTGGAATTTTTGTACAACAACAATCATCACGCTAGTATCGGGATGACACCCCACGAAGCACTTTATAGGAGGATGTGTAGAACTCCATTGTCATGGGTGCAGGATGAGGATACAAAGATCTTGGGAATCGAGTATATTGATGATACCGATGCTATTGTTAGATTAAAGCGGGACCACATGCTTGAGGCTCAAAGTCGACAGGCAAAATACCATAAATAGAAACATCAGATGGTGGAATTTCAAGTGGGTGACAAAGTATTCTTGAAGATCAGGACGATGCATGGAGTGTCACGAGTGCATGGTATGAAGAAGCTTAGCCCGAGATATATGAGACACTATGCTATATTGGAAAGAATTGGCCCTTTGGCCTATCGGCTGGAGCTACCACGGAGCTGGAAAATTTGCACGATGTCTTCCATGTGTCATCGCTTCTGTTACTGTATGGAGACCGGGTGGTCTGGCGGTCTGATTTTGGCGGTTTAGAGACCGAGCGGTCTATCGGTTTCTCTCTCGCGGTTTGTTGGCCGGACTGTTGTTGTTGGTATTCGAGCGGTTTGATGGTTTGTCTCAGGCAGCTTAGAGACCGGGCGGTCTGGCGGTCTCCTATAGCGGCTTGTTCTCTCTTTCTTGTGGTGGCCGGGCGGTCAGCCTATTTGTCTAACCGCGCGGCCTGTTTGGCTTTTTTTCATGTTAAACTGCTTACACCTGTAATTATTTAGTCTCACATTGCTTAATTGTAATCTCTCTCTCATCTCCTCCATTCTATAAAAGGGAGGCTATATCTTTATAATAGATATCTTTTTGGATAATAAAAATTTTATTACTCCAATTTTTCGGTCTCTTGTTTTCTGTTCACAAATGGTATTAGAGGACTCGATATTTTCCTCCTGATTCTGTGCACTTCCTCTGTCCATGCGACCTGTCCGCGCGGCTTGCTCCTTCTTCTCACGACCTAACTTTGTGACTTGTTTCTTCCTCCTATTTGTGCCCTGTTCTCGTGGTTTCTGTCTCCTCTTTGTCGCTGCCCTTTGTGTGCGAGGCCTATCTCTTTCATTTTTTCTGTGACCTGTTTTCGCGGTTGCTCTGCCTCTTCTCTCCACACAATCTCCTTTTATTAGTGCGGTCTCTGCTACGTTCACACGATCTTCTTGCCTTTCTCGCGAATTCCTCCCAGTTCGCGTGGTCTTCTCTTTCTCCTGTTCGCGCGGCCTTCTCTCTAGCTGTGCGACTTCTTTCCCTCTGCTTTGCTCTGCTTCTTGGTCATTAGCTTCCTTGTCACTGGTGTGTTGACACTGTGACCACTGCAGAATCTTTCTTTGTTCGCTGCGGCCTTCCTAGCCACACGTCCTGCTTGCTGGGGAGTGTTGCTTGTTGTTTGCCCAGCTTGTTGTTTCTGCCCTTCTCGCCGTGACCTAGTTCTTGCCGCTGTGACCTTCTTTCTTACCGCTTCCTGTTGTTCTCGTGTGGTCTCCTGTTTGATCGCGTGGTCTCTTTCTATGGCCTCCACCTCCTCCTCCATGCAGTCCGCCTCGGTGGTCACATCTTCCAGTATTGCCCACATTGTTACTCATAGACGATGGCTGATCGACTCTGGTGCTACCAATCATATGGCTGGCAATCCTCCTCCGGCTTGAATTTGGCATTGAAAGCTTTCCCGGAGCCCCTCCCAACGGTGGAGGAAGAAGGAGATCGGCGTAACCCTCCACAAACATGAAAACGGCGGAGAAAAAGTCCTCCGCCTGAATTAGGGTGGAACCTACGTATATATATATTGCAGAAATTATAATGCACAAGATCAGTGGCGCACGACCACTAGTGCACACTGTGTCCTGTGATAGTGCGTCTTGGCATGGCAAAAGTTGGTAAAAAATGGAATCAATGCACACGATCAGTGGCGCACGACCTGTGGTCGTGCGCTAAGGAATCCACTGAGAGTGTGCGTGTAAAAATGCACAATCAGTGGCCCTTAGGCATAAACGGGCCCCAAACCAACCCAGAGCACCCACACAACCCCTATACCTACAGGAAAAACTAACAACTGATATGTGCAGACATTTCAAGCGATCACAATAAAAAGTACAATCAATAAAAGTATCAAAAATACACAACCACGGGCCTATAAGTGCACTTCCTATGGAAATAAAGATTAGATGAAATATATACGATAGTGAACTAAAAGTGAAGTGCTAGTGAAAGAAAACTAGCCTAGATGAGTCCGAAAATCAGTATATAAATAGGAAGAGAGTGCGGAATTGATCAGATTCGAAGTCTTGCTGAGGAGTCACAGAAGGAATCGTCGTGTTGTCAATTCGCATCCTAGCTCGGTCCACAACTGTGTCCGGGGTAGAGGAGGCTGTCACTAACTCCAAAGGACTCATCTTCTTCGTGTCACGATCCGGTGAAGGATGACACAAACTTCTCCGAGCTTGATGATGAAAGATAGGTTAAACCGTTCTTGAAGCTCAAGGATGAAGGAGGAGTCTGAGAGGAAGCACTGGCTTGAATTTGGCATTGAAAACTTGCCCGGAGCCCCTCCGTACGTTGGAGGAAGAAGGAGATCGGCGGAACCCTCCTCGGAGACGAAAACGGTGGAGAAAAAGTCCAGAATGCAGAATTAGGGCGGAACCTACATATTTATAGATTATAGAAATTATAATGCACACGATCAGTGGCGCACGACCATTGGTCGTGCGCTAAGGTATCCACAGAGCGTCCGCGTGTAAAAATGCACAATCAGTGGCCCTTAGGCATAAACGGGCCCCAAACCAACCCAGAGCACAGACACAACCCCGGTACATGCAGGAAAACTAACCACTAATATGTGCAGACATTCCAGGCGATCACAATAAGAAGTACAATCAATAAAAGTAACAAAAATGCACAACCACGGGCGTGTAAGTGCACTTCCTATGGAAATAAATATTAGATGAAATATATACGATAACGAACTAAAAGTGAAGTGATAGTGAAAGAAAACTAGCCCAAATGAGTCCGAAAATCATTATATAAATAGGAAGAGAGTGCGGAATCGCCAGCTTGTCAATCCGCGTCCTAGCTCAGTCCTCAACTACGTCCGGGGTAGAGGAGGTTGTCACTAACTCCCAATGGACTCGTCTTCTTCGTGTCACGATCCGGTGAGGGATGACACAAACTCCTTCGAGTTTGATTATGAAAGATAGGTTAAACCCTTCTTGAAGCTCAAGGATGGAGGAGGAGGCCGATAGGAAGCTCTGGCATGAATTTGGCGTTGAAAGCTTGTCTGGAGCCCCTCCATATGGTGGAGGAAGAAGGAGATCGGCGGAACCCTCCTCGGAGATGAAAACGGCGAAGAAAAAGTCCAGAATGCGGAATTAGGGCGAAACCTGTGTATTTATAGATTACAAAAATTATAATGCACACGATCAGTGGCACACGACCAGTGGTCGTGCTCTAAGGAATCCACTGAGCATGCGCGTGTAAAAACGCACGATCAGTGGCCCTTAGGCATAAATAGGCCCCAAACCAACCTAGAGCACCCACACAAACACTATACCTGTAGGAAAAACTAACCACTGATATGTGCAGACATTCCAGGCGATCACAATAAGAAGTACAATCAATAAAAGTAACAAAAATACACAACCACGGGCCTATTAGTGCACTTCATATGAAAATAAAGATTAGATGAAATATATACGATAACGAACTAAAAGTGAATTGCTAGTGAAAGAAAACTAGCCTAGATGAGTCAGAAAATCAGTATATAAATAGGACTCGGCAGCGACCCCAAAAACTTGATGCGTCGGCAAGTGCACCGGTCGTTGTCAAGTAATAATTTTGGGAATAGCTTTCCCAAATATCGATCTCGAGGGAATGCAGGTTGGGTATCGTGATAGCATCGCAGCAAGATCGCTACTAAGAGTTAAACGAAACAACAAAGGAGGTTGGTTTTGTTGGAGTTACCATAATGATCTGGAAGTGGTCAAACATGTAATCTCACTGCCAACGCGATATGAGCCTGCAGGGTCGCACATAAGAGATGTGGAGAAGTTGGATGACTGACTGTGTTGGTAAAGGTTACCAATCACCGACCTGAATAGGGTTGTGGGCAAAGTGTTGCCTTAAAGAATCATCGGGTTGGGCAAATGTTGCCTTGAGGGGCTGGTTAGATTCGTCGTCCGAGGGTCAAAGACATTTGTCGAGAATGGTCTTCTGATTCCCGCCGATCGACGAGAATCACCTTGATGATTCTCGCCGATCGACGAGAATCGTCGAGAATCAATTGTTGATTCTCGACGATCGACTACCTTGGCAATTGTCGTCGACCGCGGCTCGACGATCGTCGAGTATCATTGTGAATCGTCGAGTGAAGCTCGACGATCGGCGAGAATCGTCGAGTATGGTACTCTGATTCTCGCCGATCCTGTTTGATACTCGCCGAATGATTCTCGCCGAACCTGCACTGTGATTCTCGCCGATTGTCGCCGATTCTCACCGGTTGATACTCGCCGATTCTGAACCCTATTTTGGGTGGTCTGCGGATAGCGATTTTCCTGAGTTTATTTTATACTTTAGGTATAAATATAACACTTAGGGTTTCGGGTAATGTATGCGATCTTCTCTGTGCGAATCGAACCCGACGGAAGGAGTTCCGCGTTCGCTCCGCCGATCCCGATCCCGCTGCCGGAAGTGTTCCGCCGCCGGATTCGCTCCGCTGCCACCTCCTCTCCGGCGACTGTCGCTGGTGCTGCTCTTCCTGGCGCGGACCTAGCAGTCCGTGGAATAGCCGAGGTGCGGTCTTCTCCATCCCGATCTTCCGTGCGACGGAAAGCTCGGTGTTCTCCCGCTCGTGTGGACTTCTACAGAAACGTGGACACTATTCCACGTAGAACTCGCCACCAGCAAGCAGATAAATTTTGGAGCATCTCCGTTGAGTTGTGACTCAACGCCACCGAGGTAATTTTTGCCTAGTTTTACTAACTTCTTGATTCAACTGTTCTTGGCCCGATCCACATCTTTTTGGGTTTTTCTTGATGTTTTATTTTTCCGCTGCGTGCACAAGCGTTGTGCCAACCCCATAGAGAAACCCAACAGTGGTATCAGAGCGAGGTTCGGCCATGACTGTTGTTTTGGAAGTTGTGTTATTCCAGTGCGTGTAAACCTAGAGATTTAGAAGCGTTCTAAATGTCTAGATTTAGTCTTGGCACTTCGCCAAGAACGATTGGAATTTCGGTGGAATTTCTAAGTGTTAGAAATCGTTGTCTCCTTAGCAGCAACCATCCCTCGAGTATATTTTGGATTTTGAATCCAACATAGAGAGATGAGCTTGTCTACTGCTTTAAGTTGAGTTGTCTTTGCCCTTGTCCAATGCATGTAAATCTGAGGATTTGGAAATTTCCGGATGTTCAGATTTAGCCCTTCCTTCAATAAAATTGTTGATGGCATAAGGATGTGCACATAAGGGATGCATGTGGTTTAGAATTTTTTTTCTTGGATGTGCACATTGGTCAAATGTTGATCATGGTTAATTGTTAACCTAAAATTAAAATCCCTTCATCAAATATTAAGTGTTCGGATGCCTTCCGATGGATGACACTCTTCCTGCCTCGATCGATGAAGTGTGGGCTTGCCAAAGCAAGGTGCATTAATCTATCTTGGTAAGGGTGCGAGCGGATAATTGTGATATCCCACTGTCGACATCGGGTCCAGCTTAACTAGGTGACCTCAAAGGTTGAGTGCCTAGAGGCATAGGGTTGGCATGCACCATATGATGGATGCGAATAAGGAGTTATTCACCAACCATACAAGAATTGCATGAGGATGCAATTGGCAAGCGTTGCCTACCTAAATAACCGCATCGTGAGAGGAACGCCAAAGCGGACTCATAGTGTTGGTGAAATACGGATCTTGTCCACTAAGAGAGTAGCTCGCATGAACTCTCCGAATTGTTAGTGAGGGCTATCATTTCGAATAAAATAGTGGGAGTATTTTAATTGAAGTCCTAATTAAAATAAATTGTAATTGAAATTTAGGTACTGATTTTATTCTGCATAAATTCTTGTAGAATTCCATGGCAAGTGTTTCACACTCCACGTTGTCTCTGAGAGCCATCCTTGAGAAGGATAAGCTCAGCGGGACAAACTATATGGACTGGTATAGGAACCTGAGAATTGTTCTCAGGCAAGAGCGAAAGCTCTATGTCTTGGAAGAAGAAGCCCCCGAGGTGCCGACCGGGAATTCTTCCCGTGCTGAGAAAGATACTTATAAGAAGTATACTGACGATGCTTTAGATGTCGAATGCCTTATGCTTGCCACTATGAACTCTGAGCTTCAGAAGCAACATGAGAACATGGGGTGCAAGGAGATTGACGAGCATCTCAAGAAAATGTTTCAAGGGCAGGCTCGTCAAGAGAGGTTCGACATCACGAAAGCGTTGTTTCAGTGCAAGATGGGAGTTCGAGACTCAGTAGGGACTCACGTACTCAAGATGATTGGGTATATAGAGAACCTTGAAAGGCTGGGTTTTTCCTCTTGGTCAAGAGTTGGCCACGGATCTGATCCTGCAATCGTTGCCGGACAGTTATGAGCAGTTTGTCTTGAACTACAACATGAATGAGATAGACAAGACACTGCCCGAACTCCTAGGCATGTTAAGAACTGCCGAGATCAACATGAAGAAGGCCAAGCCTGCCAGCCCCATACTGATGGTGCATAAGGGCAAGGGCAAAGCCAAGGGCTCCAAGAAGACAAGGTGGGACCTAAGTCATATCTTGAGCCCAAGTCTTCTGCACTGATGAAAAAGAAAAGCAGCGGTGAAGGAAGGGAAATGCCACCACTGTGGCAAGGCTGGTCATTGGCGGAGGAACTGTCCTTCGTACATTGAGGGTCTGCAGAAATTGAAGGGAGGTATGACTTCCGCTTCTAATGTTTACGTTATAGAGATAAACCTTTCTGCTCCTTCATCTTGGGTATTGGATACCGGATGTGGTTCTCACATTTGTACAAATGTGCAGGAACTGGGAAGGAGAAGATTGCTGAGTAAAGGGGAGGTGGACCTCCGCGTCGGCAATGGAGCAAGAGTTGCTGCTGTAGCCGTAGGAGTTTACCGTCTTTCTTTGCCCAGTGGGCTTGTAATAGAATTAGATAACTGTTATTTGTTCCGGCGATAACTAGAAACATTATATCTATTTCATGTTTGGACATGATTGGATTTTCTTTTATAATTAAGAACAATTGTTGTTCTATATTTAAGAATGATGTTTGTTATGCTGTAGCCCAATTGTTTAATGGTCTTTACGTTTTGAACTTGGACCATCTGATCTATAATGTAGAAAATAATAAAAGACTAAGAACAAATGACTCGAACCCTACGTTTCTCTGGCATTGTCGTTTGGGCCATATCAACGAGAAGCGCATATCCAAGCTCCATAGAGATGGACTTTTGGACTCATTTGATTATGAATCATTTGAGCGATGCGAATCTTGTTTGTTAGGCAAGATGACTAAAGCTCCTTTCACTGGTTATACTGAGAGGGCTGATGATCTCTTGGGTGTTGTACATAGTGATGTATGCGGACCCATGAGTTCCATGGCTAGAGGTGGGTATTTCTACTTTGTTACATTTACTGATGATTTCAGTAGATACGGATATGTGTATCTTATGAAGTGCAAATCCGAGACCTTTGAAAAGTTCAAAGAGTTTAAGAATGAAGTAGAAAACTAATTGGGTAAAAGGGTTAAAGCACTCCGATCTGATCGAGGTGGCGAATACCTGAGTCATGAGTTCCGTGATCATCTGAAAGAGTGTGGTATTGTATCACAGCTCACTCCACCTAGAACACCACAACATAATGGTGTGTCTGAGAGGAGAAATCGTACTCTGTTAGACATGGTACGTTCGATGATGAGTCATGCAGACTTGCCTGTTTCCTTTTGGGGTTTTGCTTTAGAGACTGCTGCAATGACATTGAATCGCGCTCCAACGAAAACGGTTCTGAAGACACCATATGAGATATGGACTGGGAAGCGTCCTAGTATGTCGTTCATTAAAATTTGGGGCTGTGAGGCATACGTGAGACGTCAAATGCCTGACAAGCTGGAACCCAAATCGGATAAGTGTTATCTGGTGGGATATCCTAAGGAAACGAAAGGGTATTACTTTTACCTACCGTCTGAGGGCAAAGTGTTTGTCGCAAGGACTGGTGTCTTCTTGGAGAAAGAGTTCTTATCAAGAAAGATAGAAAAGGTAGAGCTTGAAGAAGTTCAAGAACCACATGTAGTGAATGAACCGGAATTGGATTCTGAGACAGGACTACAAGATGTTGTAGCTAGAGAACCTGCTCAGGGAACACAAGTCCTACGTAGATCTGGTAGACCGAGGTTTGAGCCTGAGAGATATGGATTTCTCGTGTCTCAAATAGGTAATGTGTTGCTTATGGATCATGATGATGAACCAGCAACCTACCAAGAGGCTATGAATGGACCGGACTCCGACAAATGGCTTGAGGCTATGAAATCCGAAATGGACTCCATGTATGCAAACCAAGTTTGGAACTTGGTGGAACCACCTGAAGGGGTACGACCCATAGGGTGCAAGTGGGTCTTCAAGAAGAAGACCGACATGGATGGGAATGTACAGACATTCAAAGGGCGACTGGTGGCTAAGGGTTTCAAGCAAATTCATGGTATTGACTATGATGAGACCTTTTCCCCTGTTGCCATGGTAAAGTCCATAAGGATATTGCTTGCTATTGCTGCGTATTATGACTACGAGATCTGGCAGATGGATGTCAAAACGGCTTTCCTTAATGGAAACCTCCTTGAGGAAGTGTATATGACACAACAGAGGGTTTTGTATCCCCAGATGAAGCCACTAAAATATGCAAGCTGAATAAGTCCATTTATGGACTGAAACAGGCCTCTCGAAGTTGGAATCTTCGTTTTGATGAGAAAATCAAAGAGTTTGGTTTCATCAAAAATGAAGATGAGCCTTGTGTTTACAAGCGAATCAGTGGGAGCATTGTTGTCTTCCTGATATTGTATGTAGATGACATACTGTTGATTGGGAATGACATTCCTACCCTGAAAGTTGTTAAGAACAACCTAGGGAACTGCTTTTCAATGAAGGATTTGGGTGAAGCGACTTATATACTTGGTATTAAGATCTATAGAGATAGATCGAAGAAGTTGCTGGGTTTGACCCAGAGTACGTACATCGAAAAGGTGTTGAAGCGGTTCAACATGCTTGAGTCCAAGAAAGGATTTTTGCCCATGTCTCATGGTGTGAATCTCTCTAAGGACCAGTGTCCAAAGTCTTGTGAAGACAAGGACCGCATGAAGTTGATTCCATATGCTTCGGCAATTGGATCAATCATGTACGCGATGTTATGTACTCGACCCGATGTCTCCTTTGCTTTGAGCATGACTAGCAGGTATCAGTCAGATCCCGGTGAGTGTCACTGGATTGCAGTCAAGAATGTCCTGAAGTACTTGAGAAGGACTAAGGACATGTTCTTGGTGTATGGTGGAGAGGAAGAGCTCGTTGTAAGCGGTTACACGGATGCTAGCTTCCAAACTGATAGAGACGACTCCAAGTCTCAGTCAGGTTTTGTGTTTTGCCTGAATGGAGGAGCTGTAAGCTGGAAGAGTTCCAAGCAAGAGACAGTTGCTGATTCTACAACAGAGGCCGAGTATATCGCCGCAGCTAATGCAGCGAAGGAGGCTGTATGGATTAGGAAATTCATCGGCGAGCTTGATGTAGTTCCTAGCATTGTTGGTCCCGTAGTTCTCTACTGTGATAACAATGGTGAAATTGCACAATCTAAGGAACCTAGATCTCATCAGCGCTCCAAGCACATACTCCGGCGGTTTCATCTTATTCGTGAGATTGTCGAACGAGGAGATGTAAACATTTGCAGAGTGCCGACTGAGGAAAATATTGCGGATTCGCTGACAAAGCCTCTCGCGCAGAGAAAGCATGATGGTCATACTAGATCGATGGGTATACGATACCTAAATGATCAACTCTAGCGAGAATCTTGTGGATTGCATGTAAATATGTATTTTGTTGGCTGTTTGTTCATATGATGAACTGTGTACCTAGTTTTTCTTTTATAATTAATGGCAAATTCTTTTATTATGTCTTTTCTATATGATGGATAAATGTTAACATAATAGATACCCTTAGAATGTTCGCTTCCATGGGACATCAAGTACGTGACTTGAATGTGAGAGCCCATGATTTATTTGAAGCTTCATTCTTAAAGGTCCCTGGTCGAGTATCATCATAGAAGCTAAGGGTGATGATGATACATGAAGGCTAGCACGTGTGTTGACTGATGACTGGTTCTCACAGGTCATGATATTGTGATATCAAGTCATCACGTGGGTACTTGTTAGTGAACAAGTTGTACTGGACAGATCCAACCTGAGACTACTCTGTGGATTGTCATCCAATCGTGTCACGAGTATGTCTCAATTGACAATGGTGTTGTGGTCCTTTGACCTGAAGTCACAGCATTCATCAAGTGAGGAAGAGCGTGCTTTGATGCCATCTAAAGTCTTCCTTGAGAAAGGTTGATGATAAGGGTGGTTGTTGGGCATGTTACGAATCATTTGGGTGTTTGTGTGTGAGCAGATATGGAATTTGTCCTTCTGTATGACAGGAGTTGCATCCATGGGCCCCTTGATGGAACTGGACTGAGAAATGCATGGCCATGCTTGGTTGAGTCAATATGTGATATTGGACTCACCATTCTCTGGAAGTCCGTCCTGGATCAAGAAACTTGGATTGAGCTATTACGAGGGTGACACGGTCCATGCCTCTAGTTCTTTCCGGATGTAATGGACAAAGGGACAAAGACAACGCTGATACATTGGTCATAAAGGCTTATGAGTTATAAACTCTTATTGCTTGGGGAGCAATGATGCATTGCTAGATGCCGCTCATTGTTTGTGAGGTTTTTGGTTTGACACTTTCGAGATAAAGTGGGAGTCTGTTGGAGTTACCATAATGATCTGGAAGTGGTCAAACATGTAATCTCACTGCCAACGCGATATGAGCCTGCAGGGTCGCACATAAGAGATGTGGAGAAGTTGGATGACTGACTGTGTTGGTAAAGGTTACCAATCACCGACCTGAATAGGGTTGTGGGCAAAGTGTTGCCTTAAAGAATCATCGGGTTGGGCAAATGTTGCCTTGAGGGGCTGGTTAGATTCGTCGTCCGAGGGTCAAAGACATTTGTCGAGAATGGTCTTCTGATTCCCGCCGATCGACGAGAATCACCTTGATGATTCTCGCCGATCGACGAGAATCGTCGAGAATCAATTGTTGATTCTCGACGATCGACTACCTTGGCAATTGTCGTCGACCGCGGCTCGACGATCGTCGAGTATCATTGTGAATCGTCGAGTGAAGCTCGACGATCGCGAGAATCGTCGAGTATGGTACTCTGATTCTCGCCGATCCTGTTTGATACTCGCCGAATGATTCTCGCCGAACCTGCACTGTGATTCTCGCCGATTGTCGCCGATTCTCACCGGTTGATACTCGCCGATTCTGAACCCTATTTTGGGTGGTCTGCGGATAGCGAATTTCCTGAGTTTATTTTATACTTTAGGTATAAATATAACACTTAGGGTTTCGGGTAATGTATGCGATCTTCTCTGTGCGAATCGAACCCGACGGAAGGAGTTCCGCGTTCGCTCCGCCGATCCCGATCCCGCTGCCGGAAGTGTTCCGCCGCCGGATTCGCTCCGCTGCCACCTCCTCTCCGGCGACTGTCGCTGGTGCTGCTCTTCCTGGCGCGGACCTAGCAGTCCGTGGAATAGCCGAGGTGCGGTCTTCTCCATCCCGATCTTCCGTGCGACGGAAAGCTCGGTGTTCTCCCGCTCGTGTGGACTTCTGCAGAAACGTGGACACTATTCCACGTAGAACTCGCCACCAGCAAGCAGATAAATTTTGGAGCATCTCCGTTGAGTTGTGACTCAACGCCACCGAGGTAATTTTTGCCTAGTTTTACTAACTTCTTGATTCAACTGTTCTTGGCCCGATCCACATCTCTTTGGGTTTTTCTTGATGTTTTATTTTTCCGCTGCGTGCACAAGCGTTGTGCCAACCCCATAGAGAAACCCAACAGGTTTTTTATTCCTAATGTTAACAAAACAAAAAAGAGAACTAATGCGGGTCGTAAGCACCGCTTCGCTTGGTGGATGGAACTAGTGTAGGACGCTATGCCGTGGTTCGTGAGGAGAATGGACGGAGAGTAAGCAGATAGAATGAACACATGTGTGGAGAGTGGGGTTCTCAATCACCTCTTCAACTAACAACACTAGCCTTTGATAGAGTGCTTCTAGTGTACGAGTGGAGTGGATGTGAATGGAGGCGAGTGCATCACAGCTAACAAAGAAGTTGTAACTATCCCAAGCAATCTTCATTCATAGACAAATAAAAGTAAGTTCCGGTTCATTACAAGCTTAAGAATACACTTCACTATGAGAAGAGGTAGAATAAACTAATAGGGGGAAAGCCTAGCCGTGGTTCCTGGCCGGAATGGTGGGTTGTCAGTCCACTTCTCGGCTCAGACCATTGGATGTGTCTGGAGGTAAATGGGTTATTAATCCACTTGTCTTCCTCCGTCTTCTTCCCTTTCCTTCAACTTTTCTCCCTCTTTTCCCAAATGAGTAGTACCGAAAGATCTCTGTTGCACACTGCTGGTGACCGGAAACTCTCCGAAGGGTTGAAGATGGCTTCAGATCGCCGGAGAAAGCTTCCCGGAGGGTGGAGATGAGTGGAGGACCTGTGGGGGTGAAAAACGGCGCTTCGACCGGATTCTTTTGTTGTTGATAGTGTAGTTTGAAAATGGACATAGTTATCTTACATTTCTAGCTAGAAAATGTTAGATAACTAACGACAATGGCGTCAAAAACTTGATGCGGTTTACGGCAAGTGTTCCAGTGGCACAATTAATATAAAATGGGTGAATTCTCCCAAGTATCGATCTCTCAAGGAACATAGTAAGGTGGAGTTAATTTTGAGGACTTGAGATTGAAGTCCTTAGGTCAGTGTTTACGAAGGGGGTTTTGATTGTTTGCGAAAAAAGAAAGTAAAACACTAATAAACTACTCCTATGCAATGCCACTAAGCAATGCTTCGCCAGGCAGATGGAAAACTACATGGGCCGGTATTCACCGAATCTCTAGGCGGATGGACGAGTAGGCTTGCAGATGAGGTGGTGAGAATGGTGGAATGAGGGTTGTGAGCACCTCTTCGCTATGCACGCCACTAGCAATTGCTAGTGCGGCACTGTGTGGTGGAGGATGGATAAGGGCGCACCTCAAGCAACTAACGTGAATATCAAATCACATAGACATGATTGTACACAAACATATATCAAATTAAGCACACTTCATCAAATACATAGAGATCAAACTACACTATCAACAACAAAAGAAGAAGAGAGTGTGAAATCAACCGGATCCAAAGTCTTGCTTAGGATTCCCGAAAGGAATCGCCGAGTTGTCAATCCGCTTACTAGCTCGGTCCTCCACTGCGTTCATGGTAGAGGAGGTTGTCCCTAACTCCCAATGGACCTGTCTTCTTCGTGTCATTATCCGGTGAAGGATGACACAAACACCTCCGAGCTTAATGATGAAAGGTAGGTCAAACCCTTTTTGAAGCTCAAGGATGAAGGAGGTGACCGGGAGGAGGCCGAGAGGAAGCTCTGGCTTAAATTTGGTGTTGAAAGCTTGCTCGGAGCCCCTCCCTACGGTGGATGAAGTAGGAGATCGGCGAAACCCTCCTCGGAGATGAAAACGGCGGAGAAAAAGTCCAAAATGTGGAATTAGGTCGGAACCTGCGTATTTATAGATTACAGAAATTATAATGCACGCGATCAATGGCGCACGACCAGTGTTCGTGCGCACTATGTCCTGAGATAGTGCGTATTGGCATGTCAAAACCTGGTAAAAAATGGAATCATTACACACAATCAGTGGAGCACGACCAGTTGTCGTGCGCTAAGTAATCCACTGAGCGTGCACGTGCAAAATCGCACGATTAGTGGCCCTTAGGCATAAATGGGCCCCAAACCAACCCAGAGCACCCACATATCCCTTGTACATGCAGGAAAAACTAAGCACTTGTATGTGCAAACATTCCAGGCGATCACAATTAGAAGTACAATCAATAAAAGTAAAAACAAATACACAACCACGGGCCTATAAGTGCACTTCATATGGAAATAAAGATTAGATTAAATATATACAATAACGAACTAAAAGTGAAGTGCTGGTGAAAGAAAACTACCCCAGATGAGCTCGAAAATCAATATATAAATAGGAATCGGCAGCGGCGTCAAAAACTTGATGCGACGGCAAGTGCATCGGTCGCTGTGAAGTAGTAATTTTGGATATAGCTTCCTCGTATGTCGATCTCGAGGGAATGCAGGTTTGGTATTGTGATAGCATCGTAGAAAGATCGTTACTAAGAGTTAAACAAAATAACAAAAGAGGTTGGTTTTTGATTCCTAATGCTAACAAAACAAAAGGAGAACTAATGTGGGTCGTCAGCACCGCTTCGCTTGGTGAATGGAACTAGTACAGGCTGCTATGTCGTACTTCGTGATGTAAATGTACGGAGAGCAAGCGGATGGAATGAACATACGTGCAGAGAGTGAGGGTCTTAATCACCTCTTCAACTACCAACACTAGTCTTTGCTAGAGTGGTTCTAGGGCGCGAGTGGAGTGGATGTGAATGGCGGCTAGTGCATCACATCTAACAAAGAAGATGTAACTATCCCAAGCAAACTTCATTCATAGACAAATAAAAGTGAGTTCAGGTTCATTACAAGCTTAAGAATACACTTCACTATGCGAAGAGGTAGAATAAACCGATAGGGGGAAAACCTAGCCGTGGTTCTTCGCCGAAATGGTGAGTTTTTCAGTCCACTTCTCGGCTCAGAATGCTGGTTGCGTCTGGAGGTAAATAGGTTGTCAATCCACTTGTCTTCCTTCGTCTTCTTCCCTTTCCTTCAATCTTTTCTCCCTCTTTGCCCAAATTAGTAGTACCAAAAGATCTCTGTTGCACACTGCTGGTGGCCGGAAACTCTCCGAAGGGTTGAAGATGGCTTCAAATTGTTGGATAAAGCTTCCCGGACGGTGGAGATGAGTGGAGGACCTGTGGGGGTGAAAAATGGCGCTTCGACCTGATTCTTTTGTTGTTGATAGTGTGGTTTGAAAATGGATGTAGTTATCTTACATTTCTAGCTAGAAAATGTAAGAAAACTACCGACAAGGACACCAAAAACTTGATGCGGTTTACGACACGTGTACCGGTCGCACAAGTAATATAAAATGGACGAATTTTCCCAAGTATCGATCTCTCAAGGAACACAGTAAGGTGGAGTTAATTTTGAGGTGGAATTGAGATTGAAGTCCTTAGGTCGGTGTTTACAAAGAGGGTTTTGATTGTTTGCGGAAAAAGAAAGTAAAACACTAATAAACTACTCCTATGCAATGCTTCTCCATGCATATGGAAAACTAAACGGGCCTCTATTCACCGAATCGCTAGGCGGCTGGACGAGTAGACTTGCGGATGAGGTGGTGAGAATGGCGAAATGAGGGTCGTGAGCACCTCTGGTCGTGCGCTAAGGAATCCACTAAGAGTGCGCATGTAAAAACGCACGATCAGTGGCCCTTATTAATAAATGGGCCCCAAACCAACCCAGAGCACCCACACAACCCCTATACCTACAGGAAAAACTAACCACTGATATGTGCAGACATTCTAGATGATAACAATAAGAAGTACAATCAATAAAAGTAACAAAAATACACAACCATGGGCCTATAAGTGGACTTTCTATGGAAATAAAGATTAGATGAAATATATATGATAATGAACTAAAAGTGAAGTGCTAGTGAAAGAAAACTAGCACAGATGTGTCCAAACATCAGTATATAAATAGGACTCATCACACCCCTAGACTTACATGTTTGCGCATGCCGAGCAAACAAAATATATGCTGATAGGGAAAATAAACTAGCTAACATAGAAATTAAGATACAGAGTACCATGCGAAGTTGCACGCGCGAGCACGTAAAAATATAATAGAGGAAATTTCTAAGTATGCAAAATAATTTATAGTTTTCACAATGCGTATCAAGATTTTATTACTACTCAAAAAAGGAATCACGGTGAATCTTCCGGTCACGCGTAGGGAGAAAGTAGGCAGGCCACTCAGGTGAGCATTGCCAAAGATCGGGGCTCAGGATCAACTCCAAAGAAATCCATCAATGTCGGGGACCATACGCTTGCCCGTTCATACTCTCTCCACGGTACTAGTTCGACTCAAGCGTAAATCCGTAGAACTTTAGGATAAGAGATGAGTTTGGGTTTTGGTGAAGTAAACGAAGATAAATAAGAAGGATACACACCTAACCCAAATAAGCTAGCATAAAAGTGAATCTATCCGCTAACCAAAATACATGCGGGTACACCAGACCCCCAGACTTAATTTTTAAAATACAATCTCATCTCAAATAGAATTTTCAATTATACTTTTTCTTTTCACTTTTTTTTTCACAATTAATATTTATATATTTTTTTTCAAATCATCGTTTTATTTTAATAATTTCAGCAAATAAAACTTTAGAGCACATCCACATATTCACAAGGAATATCACCACATCAACACCCTAAAATGAAAATGTAAAACATTAAAGCTCGACTTGGGTGTGCGACTAGGATCGGCTATGATGCTTTTGTTGGGTACATTGGTTTTAATGTACCTGATTTGAAGAAGCCTCACCCTACTCAATGATATACATAAAAATGTGTTTGATGTATTTTTGAGTTTACTTGTGCAGGTTAAGTATTTGCAGGAAAGATGGAAAAGTTTCTAAGTCCATGTGTCGACACCCAGGAGGAAAGTGTCGACACTTAAGAAGACTTGTGTCGACACCCAGACAAGCAGTGCCGACACTTGGAGTGATTGTGTGGACACCAGGGATGCTGAGTTGACACCAGGCAGAAAGTGTCGACACAAGGAGCTGTGTCGACACTCAATGAAGAAAAGTCTAGTGAATCAGTGTCGACACTTAGCAGTTGTGTCGACACCCAGTGAAACTGTGTATACATCAGAAAGTGTCGACATTCACCAAAAGTCAGCAGAGTCTAAGTATAAGTGTCGACACCCAGAGCAATGTGTCGACACATAGCAAAAGTGTCGACACAAGAAAGAATGTGTCGACACTCAGCTGAAGACTCAACACTTGAAAAGAGTGTCGACACAAGGAGCTGTGTCGACACTTAGCAAAGATCAGCAAAATTCTAAGTACAAGTGTCGACACTAAGGGAAAGTGTCGACACTCAGCCAGAGTCTCAACAGAAGAAGAATGTGTCGACACAAGGATCAGTGTCGACACTCAGCAAGTATCAACACAGAAGGCATGTGTCGAAACCAAGAAGATGTGTCGACACTGAACAAGTTCGACACCAAAAAGATGTGTCGACACTGAACATGTTCAACACATGAAGATGTGTCAACACAAAGGAGTTGTGACGACACTTACAATAATTCAGCAATTTTCTGAAGAACAAGGACTTGTGTCGACACACAATATTAGTGTCGACACATGAAAAAGAAGCTGTGTCGAGAAGTACATTCTACAACACAAGGAGTTGTGTCGACACCTTGAAGGCTAGTGTCGACACTTTGTCAACTTGTGTCGACACTTGGTCTATAAGTGTCGACACTTAAAGACAGACAGTCTCGACACTTTCAGACAGTTACAGATTGTTTCAAGAACTGACTGGATGACTTGACAGCTGCCATTCCAGCCGGTCTACTGCACATGTCAGAGTTATCAGAAATCAGTGATGAACCGGACCAGCCGGGTACCATGAATAAGGCCTATAAATAGGCTTATACTGTCTACAGAAACATATTGTTGTTCAAGTGATCATTCACAAGAGAGACACATAAGAAGATCTAGCTATCAAGTGAAGATCTAAGTAGTTGGAGAGAGAGAGCTCCATCCAAGAAGACAGCTGTTGGAACCAGGCTGAGAAGAAGGGTTCAGATTTTGTTCTGAATCTTAAGTTACAGAGATCAAGGATCAACTGCAGAGGAGATCAATCTTATTGTGTTCTACATTCAAGAAGCTTTGAAGAAAGCCAAGTCAGGTTGATCTCAGCAGAGTTCATTCAAGAACTCATCAAGAAACTCTCAACTCTTCTCTCTTTTCTCTGAGTTGTAGAGTTTACAATTTTCTATTCATATTATCTTATAGGATCCTTAGGGATCTGAGTTTGTAAGCCTGTAATTATAAAGGCTGAGTGTAGGGCTTGTGTGCCTGAGTGTAGGAGAGTTGTATCTCTGAGTGTAGGCCTATTGTTGCTGAGTGTAGGCCTTGGTGGCTGAGTGTAGGCTTTGTGAAGAAGCTGAGTTGTAGGGCCTTGGGCCTGAGCTGTAGGAACCTGTTTTGGGGTTCTGAGTGTAAGATCTGAGGATCTGAGATAGTGGAGGAGTTTGGCTGAATCTAGTACACTGCTAGATAGGCGAAGGGGGAAAGTGGATGTACCCAAATCTTGGGGAACCACTATAAATTTGTGTGTTCACTGTGTGCTAGATTGATTGCTGTAATTGCTGATTAATTGCTGTGTTATAATTCTGTGATAAAACTCTGAATTATGCCTAAAAATTTAAAAAGATTTAAGTCACCTATTCACCCCCCCCCCCCTCTAGGTGAGTAGGTACAATATCTTTCAAGTGGTATCAGAGGCAGGTTACTCTAAAAGGGACATAACTGTCTGAGTAGATCCTGTTGGCAGATTCAGTCTAAGTCATTTGCAGAATCAAGAAAATCAAGAACCATGGGTTCCACTGAGAATCATAAGGAATTAGGCTACATGAAGCTACCCATTTGCAGAAAAGAAATATTTGGCATCTGGAAGGAAAGGGTGAGACTGTTTATGGAAGCCTCAGACCCTAGAATATATATCACAGTGAAAGAAGGGCCATATGTGCCCATGAAGGTTTCAGTCTTAGATGCAAATCAGAGAACCCCTAATGATTTCTCTGAAATGACAAAGGATGAGATAGTTATAGCCAAAATGGACAAGAGGGCTCAGAACATCATTGTGAGTGCTATAGATGATGCTACCTTTCAGAATTTGATACACTGTAAGACATATAAGGAGATGTGGGATACTCTTTTTGTGTACATGGAGGGTTCTGAAGAAGTGAGGCAGGACAGAAAGTCCTTATTAAACCAAGAATATGAAAGCTTTAGGCAAGGTAGATCTGATAGCATAACTGAATGCTATAAGAAGTTCTATAGGATTGTGAATGAGATAATGTCCTATGGCTGAGAGTTCAGTAATTATGAGCTTAATGATAAGTTTCTAAGGTCCCTAACAAAGGATTGAGACACTAAGATCTGTGTCATTAGGGAAATGGCAAAGTTAGCAGATATCCCTCCACCTACACTGTTTGGAAAACTGCTGTCCTATAAGATGCAGTTGATGGTGAGAAAAGAAGAGGAGAAATCTACAAGAAGTGAACATAAAGAAAGGACTGTGGCATTCAAGACAGAAGCCACCAGAAAATACAGAAGTAAGTCTCCTTCACCACCTCCAAAGGCAGCTGAAACTGAGTCAGATGAGTCAGCAAGCAAAAAGTCTGAAAGCAGTGAAAGTGATGAGGACTTTGCTGCCTTCACAAGACATTTTCAGAAGTTCTTAAAGAAGAAACAGTGGAGGACAAAGCCATCTACTTCACAGGGTAAAGATGACTATTATCAGAACAAAAAGTCATCAAAGAAAGACAGGAAAAAGACCAAGTCTAGCAAAGCAACTCTATCAAAAATTGTATGCTATTGCTGTAATAGACAAGGACATGTTATTGCAGACTGTCCAGAGAAAAGGAAGGAGTCTAATGATAAGAAAAAGACTCAATTCAAGGGCAAGAAGGAAAGATCTTTTGTTGCCAAAAAGGATAAGAGCCTGTCAGACATTTCTTCATCAGAAACTGAGTCAGATGCTGAAGCAAACATAGGACTATTTGCCGAGGAAGAAGAAGAAGAGTTCATCTAGATCATAAACTCTATATATGAACAAGAGGACAGTCAGTGCCAAGGACTGATGGCATTAACAGAAAGTGACAAAATCCAGGAGCAGCCTGGACCTAGTAAGGTACAAAATTGTTCTTTTAGTTCAATTTCATGTGCTAGTTCAGAATCAGATTCATCATCATCAAGTGATGAGAGTGCATCTGAGTCTGAAGAGGATATTCATCAATGTTAAATGAATATAAAGTTTTTTTGCAAGATTATAAGAAGAGCAAGTCCCTAGTCAAGAGTCAGGCAAAGGAAATTGCTAATCTCAAAGTTATTGCAACTGATTTTGAGAAGATGCTTGATCAAAAGCTAAATGAAATAGCCAGACTGAAGCACATAACTATGATTCAGATGTGGACTATATCATTTAAGAATGATCAAATCAAAAGTCTGGAGATTAGTCTTCAGAAGGAGAGAGATTTAGTTGCTAGGTTTTCTAAACCAAAGTCAGTTCTACCCTTAATTGATGAATTTGTTCATCAAAAAGGGAAAGCTGGACTGGGGTTTACTAAACCAGCTAGGACTGTTCAGTCCAAGTCCAAGGGCAAAGCCCCAGCTCTCAACAAGCCAGCTGTAGATAAAACAGCTAAGAATGTACCTAAGCAAAGGTACAATAAGTTTGAGTGTTGATGCTGTGGCAAGGTAGACCACTTTGCCATGGACTGTTGGCACAATGCAAGTGCCAGAGTGAGTAGCAAACTGCCTGTTGGAAAACCTACATGTAGCTTTGTTAGGAAGCAAACTAACCAGTACCAAGGACCCAAGAATTCTTTGGGTTCTAAGGTTCACTAATCTGTTTTGCAGGAGAGTCCAAGTGGCCATGCCCCAATATGGTACTTGGATAGTGGATGTTCCAGACATATGACTGGAACAAGGGATTGCTAAAGTACTTCACTCCAATCAAAGATGGTCCAAAAGTCACCTTTGGTGGTTCTGAAAAAGGGATCATCAAGGGTTTCGGTAACATTTCTAGCTCCCATATTACTATTACTCAAGTGGCTTATGTCAAAGGTTTGAAACATAACCTTATTAGTATAAGTCAATTGAGTGATGTAGGATATGACATCTTATTTGTCAAAAATGGTTGTCATATCAAGAGATCAAATGATCAAGAGATAATTTTGACTGGTTATAGAAAAAGAAATGTCTATTGCCTAGACATTATGTGTGAGAACAATGGTTCTCTAGTGTGTCTTGTAGCTGATGAGACAATCTCTCATTGTGTCAAATGGCACAAGAGGCTAGCCCATCTAAATTACAAGACAATTAGCCAACTCTTTAGCAAAGAGTTAGTGAGGAATGGTCCTCAAGTTAAGTGTATTAAAGAGGGAATATGCTCAGCTTGTCAAAAGGGCAAGCAGACTAGATCCACCTTTTGTAGCATTGAAAACAAAGATGTTGTGAGGTGTTTATACCTCTTGCATATGGATCTCTTTGGTCTTATGCCAGTTCACAGCCTAGGTAGGAAGGTCTATACCTTTGTAGTTGTAGATGACTACTCAAGGTTTTCCTGGGTGTTCTTTCTTAGACAGAAATCTGAAACACCTAGTGTCTTCTATAGATTTGTCAAACAAATTCAGAATGAACTAGACTGTACAATGGTCAAGATAAGAATTGACCATGGTATTGAATTTCAGTCTGATAGTATGGCAAAACTATGTGAAGAATTTGGGATATTTCAAGAGTTTTCTTCACCAAGAACACCTCAGCAGAATGGCATTGCTGAGAGGAAAAATAGAACCTTGATTGAGGCTGGTAGGACCCTATTAAGTGATACATCACTACCAGAATATTTCTGGGCTGAGGCAGTTAATACTGCATGCCATGTAATTAATAGGGCTACCATTACTAAAAGCCACAACAAGACCCCCTATGAGGTTGTGAAAGGCAGAAAACCAAACCTATCCTACTTCAGGATCTTTGGTTGTAAGTGCTTTATACTTAACAATGGAAAGTCTTACTTGACTAAGTTTGCTGCCAAGTCCCAAGAGGGGATCTTTGTTGGGTACAACAACAATAGTAAGGCTTATAGAGTCTACAACTTGTCTACTCAAGTTGTAGAAGAGTCTGTACATGTAGTATTTGATGAAACTAGACTTATTAACAATGAGTTGTCTAGTAGTATATGCAGCTCCACAGGTATAACAAAGAAGATGGACAAGCTCACTATAGAAGAAGAACCTACTGCAAGACAGCAAGTAGAAGATAGTGGCTGCTGTCCAGGGGGAGTACAACATGTACCTAATGAAGAAGAAGTCCAAGGAGTGCAGCAAGATGAAGAAACTGAAGAAGTTCAACCTGAAGCCAGGATGCCTCCATCTAATAGGCATCTTAGAGATCATCTAGCAGATCAAATCATTGGTGATCTAAGACAAGGGGTACAAACAAGGAGCAGAAATCTGAATGCAGTGCTCTTCTCCAGTTTTCTATCCCAAGTTGAGCCAAAAAAGTTTGAAGAAGCCATCCTAGACCCTCACTGGATTGAGGCAATGCAAGAAGAGCTGAATCAGTTCAAGAGGTGCAAGGTCTGGGAGCTTGTTCCTAAACCAAAAGACGACAACATAATTGGAACCAAGTGGATCTTTAGGAACAAGATGGATGAACATGGAGTCATCATTAAGAACAAAGCAAGATTGGTTGCTAAAGGATATAGGCAGGAAGAAGGTATTGACTTTGATCAAACCTTTGCTCCAGTAGCCATACTGGATGCCATAAGGATGTTCCTGGCCTATACAACCTATCAAGGATTTAAAGTTTACCAAATGGATGTAAAGTCAGCCTTTCTGAATGGTAATCTAAAAGAGGAAGTCTATGTGGAACAGCCATCAGGTTTTGTTGATTCAACTCAACCTAATCATGTCTATAGACTTAGGAAAGCATTGTATGGGTTAAAGCAAGCCCCTAGGGCTTGGTATGAAACCCTGTCTAGTTTCCTCATTGAGAATAAGTTCACAAGGGGGAAAATAGACAAGACTCTATTCATTAGGGAATCCAGAGTCAAAGTAATACTAGTCCAAATATATGTATATGACATAATATTTGGGTCTACTGAAAGTAGTCTTTGCAAAAAGTTTGCAAAACTAATGCAAGGACAATTTGAGATGAGTAGTATGGGGGAACTTAAGTTCTTCTTGGGTCTCCAAGTTAGACAGACTGAGAATGGTTTATCCATATGCTAGTCTAAGTTCACCCTAGAACTCATAAGGAAGTATGGTATGGATTCATCCAGTACCATGAAGACTTCTATGGGGTCAAGTATGTCACTTAGCAAGGATGATGCAGGGAAACCTGTAGATGAGTCTTTATATAGAGGGATAGTTGGCTCCCTATTATATTTGACTGCAAGTAGACCAGATATCATGTATGCTACATGTGTCTGTGCAAGGTATCAAGCATGCCCTAAAGAGTCTCATTTGACAGCAGTCAAAAGGATACTGAGATATCTAAAGGGCACTCCTTATCTAGTCCTTTGGTACCCTAGGAATGGAGATTTTCAACTAACAGGTTATTCAGATGCAGACTTTGCAGGACGCAAAGAAGACAGAAAAAGTACAACTGGAACCTGTCAATTCCTAGGTGGAAGACTGATTTCATGGAGTAGCAAGAAGCAAACAAGTGTGGCTATCTCCACTGTAGAATCAGAATATGTGGCAGCTGGAAGTTACTGTGCTCAACTTCTATGGACACAATATCAGCTTGAGGACTATGGAATTCAGGTAAGTAGAACTCCACTATTTTGTGATTCTACTAGTGCTATATCAATTGCAAACAATCCTGTTTCCCATAGTAGAACCAAACATATTGAAATAAAATATCATTTTCTTAGAGAACATGTAGAAAAAGAAGATATTTTACTGGAATATGTTAGAACAGATAATCAACTAGCTGATATGTATACTAAGCCCTTAGAAGAAACTAAGTTCAATAGGTTTAAAATTGAACTAGGTATGATAAACTTAGAATAAGTTTATAAAAATGGCTAAGTAAAATGGTGTCGACACACAGAGATATCTGTGTCGACACAGAAAAGTGGTGTCGACACATCCACGGTGGTGTCGACACTTAGAGTTTACTCAGAATTATCTAAGTAAAGTCTTGACTAAATGTCGAGTTGAGTGGTGTCGACACATAAACAAGTGTCGACACATATAATCTGTCAAGACATTATAAGTCTGTGTCGACACTTTTCAAAAGTGTCGACACAAATTTAAGTTAGTTATCCCGCCTTTTAATCTTCAAACTTAGAAAGGTATAAATAGGCTTTCGCCATTGTCTATCGACACGCTCACAAAAGTTTCGAGACCAAACTTGTGTGTCGACACCTCTCTTCTCTCCAGTCAAATTTCTCAAAACCCTAATGGCGCCAAAGCTCGAAGAGAACGTCAATGAAGGTTATGAACTAGTGCGGGACGCGTTTGCTAACGTAGAATCTGAGATCAAGAATGTGATAACCCTAGTCGCCAACTCAGGGTTAGAATTTCTTGTTTCAGAGCCCACAAAGATCTGGAAGAAAGAAGTTCTGGAATTCCTAAATGGAGCTAAAGTTGATGAATCCGGACTCAAAATCAAATCTAGGGTTCATGGTGAAAAGGTGAAGGTATCACCTAAAAGTTTAAGAAAGGTCCTAAACCTCCCAAGGACAAAGGAAGAAGATGAAGTTACTGTTTCAAAGACCAGAGAAGCTTTAACATGGTCTGGACTGGATGCAAAGATGAAAATTGGATCTGTATTCAATAGGAAGGGGATGAACAGCCAGGGGGAATTTCTTTCTGAAATTGTTGGCAAGGTAATCTTAAGTAAGCATGGAGGGCATGATAGGGTATCAGCCCATATGTTCAACATTATGACAAGGATAATCTTCACATTGAAAACAGATTGGTCTGTTATTGTCTTTGATAAGATTATAGAAAGTCTAAAGAAACCCAATTTGGGTAGGATCTTAAGTCTATACTTGGCTGGTAGTATACCAGAAGTTATGAGTCAGGCTGCTGGCAGTAAAATCAATCATATGAGGAAAATGGACATGAGGATCTTCTCCAAATGGGATAGGGTTTTATCCAAGAAAATGCCCACACCAGAGAAAATTACTCCCCAAAAGAAGAAGAAGACTGCCCTAGTGGCTCAGGTTTCATCCAGCAGCTCTGGTAGTGAAGAGCAAGTTGTCTTTACACCTAATGAGGATGTAGAAGGAAATGCTGAGAAGTCTCCATCCCCTCAAGATGCTGTAGTGAGGCAGGGGGAGTTACCTCAAGCTAGACCCACACACCAGGATTCAGTCCAGGGGGAGCCTCTAGTAGTAGAAGAGCCAACTCCACTGGAAAGTGAACAAGCTACAACCACTATTCTTGAGGTAATCACTGAGATTAAAGCATTAGATTTTCCTATAGAGGATACTGATTTGTCTGATTCCTTAAATAATGTTAATCAGCAACCACAGATTTATAGTCTACCCCCAGATGTTGTCATGGAGGACACATCTGTTACAGCTCATGTTGAATCTGATCAAGTTGTTGATGAGCCAAGAAAATCTCCATCTCTTCCTCAACAAGAATTTACAATGGAAGATCTATTTCTTAATCTGGATCAAGAAGACATTGAGAAGGAAAGTAATGCACCAGTTGAGGGGGAGCAAGTGCAAATTCTGGAAGAACCTGCAAGACAAGATCCTGAGAAGCCCAAAGAAGTTGAGGAGCTCCCTAAGGAGAGGGTAGACATAGCCAGCACCTCAGCATCTGAAGATGAGGAGGCTGCAAGGGCAAAGAAAAGAAAATTCCAAGTATTTAAAAGAAGAAGTCAAAATTACAAAAAGGCCTCGCAAAC
Source organism: Platanthera guangdongensis (assembly GCA_039583875.1). Lineage (NCBI taxonomy): Eukaryota > Viridiplantae > Streptophyta > Magnoliopsida > Asparagales > Orchidaceae > Platanthera > Platanthera guangdongensis. The sequence continues at coordinate 61,354,250 of CM077157.1, forward strand.
CATTGCTCCACAGCCTGTATCTCAACCAGCACCATCTATAGATTATAGTTCTCTCATGGTTGCTATGCAAATAAAACTTGATGAGCACAGGAAAGCCATAGAAACATATGTGGATGAGGGGCATAAATCTTTACAGTTTGATCTAGCCCAGGATATTAAGTCTATAAGATTTGAAATGAATCTAAATAAGACGGAAATGACTGACTGCTTCCACAAGGGAGGGAATGCAGTAGTCTACTTAGCTACTCATCAAGAGAAAATAAAGGCTCAAGTAGATGACATTGCACTGAAGCAAGGTTATGTTCTAGAGAACCAACTCAGAATGAATGACAATTTAACTGCCTCACACAATGCCATAGTAAAAGAGATGAAGAATATAGCTGCAAGACAGACTACTTCTACTGCTACTGCTAAATCAGAGTTTGATAAAGCTTTGAAAGAAGGTATCACTGCTGTTACTACTGCTATTGAAAATTCTCAGAAATTGATAACTGAAAAACTCCAAAGGTTGAAACCTTTCTTTAAAGATGGAGTCAACTTTTTGGATAACCAAGTCAGATTTCAAAAAGATGATGTAAGAGATCACATAGAAAGAGAAGTCATAAAGGGGAAGAGGGTGTTAGTCAAAGCTAGCTCTGATCATGCTAAGTGGATTTCTAATTCTATCAGAGCTACTCTTGGTTATCCTCCTTTATGTGATGATGACAATGTTGCAGAATCTGGGATACATCCTGCATATCTAGGAGGGGAGCAACCAGAAGTGGCTCAAGTAATCTATCCTCCTCCAGATTTTGATATGGTTCAAGCTGATATATAATCAATGTATAGCCCACCTGGGGGACAGCAAAATGTCATCATAGAGAAGGTGGTTCAGCCAGTATCTGAGGCTATGCAAGAAGCTCTGCAGAAAGAAGAAGAAGCCAGACTGTCTAAGAAGAGGTTCAGGGAGCAAACTGAACAAAGACCTGACTTTGAGCAGTGGAGCCCCACTTCTAGAAACATTATCTTAACTGCGTGGAAAGCTGCAAAAGATAATATACAAGACAGAAACAAGTGGTTTTCTGAGTTGGAATGGAGAAAGCATGAGACAAGGCAAGAAGCCATAGTCTAATATAGAATAAAGGCCAAGATGGGAAAGCTACCTCCTACTGCCCAGGAGCCTAGCAAGTACTTTCCCAAGCCATATCATTATTTTGAAAGGCAAAAGATTAAAGCTGAAGAGCTAAAGAAGAAGGAGCTTGTTGGAACACCCTATTACTAATTTGGGTCAGGATCACTATGTCTCTAGGAACCTTTGCTTGACCTTCTGTATAGCTTAATAGGTCAATTAGAATTGAGTCTAAGGGTTAGAAGTCTAGGACTGGAAGCTGCCCTGAAGACCAAGTTTTTCTGTCTGGAGACTAAGTCTGATCGTCGAGCTCAGCACGACGATTCGTCGAACTCCGATCGACGATCGTCTAGCTCAACTTCGACAGATCGTCGAGCTCCACTCGACGATCGCTGAGCTCAACTTCATAATATCGTCAAACTCCATTCGACGATCGGTGATCTCAGGTCGACGATTTTGACTCTGCATTGGATCTTTATCTCTGAGCTCAGTTCGACGATCTTTGAGCTCAGATCGACGATTATTTTGCTGCTTCAGTTTTCCAGTTCGCTGAGCTCAGCTCGACGATAGCAGAGCTCAGTTCGACGATTTCAGATAACTTCCAGAATTCAAATTCAAATCAGTCAGGAGTTATTCTGCAATTAATTCAGAGATTTGCTAGCCGTTTTCATTTATTTCTGGACCAATTTTCAAGGGATTTTTCAAGGAATAATTCTGTGGACTTTCCTCCAGAAGAGTTTATGCAATTAAGGATGCAATCAATGCAGACCAACGACTATCCTTGACAGAGAATGATATTCTATTCTGGAACAGAGAATAAGATATAGAATGTTTTTTTGAATTAACAAGAACCAGAAGAAAGAAAACACACAATACAGAATACAGAAAGATACTCAAAAATCTTCTGTCAAAAAAAATTCTGAAGAACACTCATCAAAGAGATCAAGCTTTCAAAAATCTTCAGATCTCTTCAGCTCTCAAAGTGTTCAAGGCCAACATCATTTCAAGACTCCAGACACTCAACATTTCAGCTTGCTGAAACCATCTATTGCTGGAGTTCTATCTTTGAAGGCCTATCACCCTCAGCAAAGCTCTTCTTCCTGAAGATCTCAAGGACTCAGGGGGAGCTTTGACATCAATCCACATAGTCTTCTCAGTTGGTTGAGAAAGAGAAGACTGCCATCACTCTCTCACCCCCACTCTGTAAAGGGTTTCTCAAACTCCCTTCAAAAGTTTGAATCTGGTTTTGAGCACCTTGTCAAAAGCTCATTGGTGGCAAGACACCTGATCAAAAAATCTGCTTTGGTTTTTGAGCACCTTATCAAAAGCTCATTGGTGCCCAGGACACCTGATCAACTCATCCTGCAGTGGATTCCTACCTAGGGTGGTAGAAGAGTGGATGTACCCAAGTTTGGGGAACCACTATATTCCCTTGTGTCATCTGGTTTGCTTGCTTTCTTTTTGTTTCTGGCCTTGATTTTTCTGTGCTAAGTTTTTGCATAGCTTAGTACTGTGATTAGATTTATTTCTGCTTCCCTGCTCACACATTTTACAACAATTGTTGTAAAAGTTTGCAAAAGTTTTTAAAGCACCATATACTCTATTCACCCCCCTCTAGAGTATATCAGATCTAGTTGCTCTTTCAATTGGTATCAGAGCGAGGTTGGTTAAACATACCATATCTGATTGGTTGTACAGGCTAACACCTGAACCCCAAGATCCCAAACTAGATCTTTTTTTTGTATTTTATTATTAGATTCTGTTTGCACAAATCATGGCCCAAAACAAAGATTATGCTAGCACCAGACCTCCAGTGTGCAATCTGTCAAAGTTTGCACTTTGGAAAGCAAGGATTAGACTTTACATGAATTCTATTGATGAAGATATATTTAATTCTGTTTTGACAGTGTGTCCAAGACCCCCAGAAAGTACAAGTACAAATGCTGTTCCACCTCCATCAGGAACAGATGCTGACATCAAAAAATGGAAAGTAGCTGATGCCAAGGCTATGAACATTCTAGCCCAGACAATGTCAGATGACATTTTTCAAAAGGTAGCTGAATGTAATTCAGCCAAGGAAATTTGGGATAGACTCTCAGAAATAGTCTCAGGCTCAGCTGATGAGAGAAAGGACAGAAGATCCCATCTCATCTCTCAATATGAGAACTTCAAGAAGGGAGAGACTGAGTCAGTGGGAGACATGTACAACAGACTGAGTCTAATTGTCAGTGAACTGAGGACATTAGACAAAGAGATCTCTCTAACAGAACTTAATGACAAGATCCTAATGTGCTTCCCCAGCACTTGGGATTCAAGAATCTGGCCAATTAAAGATGCCAGAAGTCTGAATGAGATCACCACTGAAGCCTTGTTGGGTAAGCTCAAATCTTATGAGCTGCTCATCAAGAATAGAGAGGAAGAACAGAAGGCTGCTTCACCAGCCACAAGAAAGAGAAGACCATAGCATTCAAGGCAACTGAGGATCTGCCTGAAGATAAAGCTACAGGCAATGATGAACTACTCAGCTTGTTGGCCAAAAGATTCTATAAGATGGCCAGAAAGGACTTCAGAAGAAGATCATACAAGGAGCAGGATAAGCCAAGGTATGACAAGTCCATTATTAAAACAAAGACATTATTTGCTTTGGTTGCAGGAAAAGGGCACATAGTTCCTGACTGTCCAGAGAACAAGAACAAGGACAGAAGGGACAGAAAAGAAAGAAGAAAGGAGAAAGACTCCAAAAGAATGGCAATAGCAAACCTTCTTCAAGCAAAATAAGCATACAAGGAAAGGGTTGTTGCTGAATCCTGGAGTGAACTGAAGAGGAGTCAGAAGCCTCCTCCAGCTCCAGTGATGATGAGGATGATGCAGAAGAAAAGGAGTTCTGCATGATGGCAATCAATGCCTCACAGCATAATTCAGAGGAAGAGGAATCAGAGTCAGACTCAGAGACTCAACCTGAAGAAGATCAGGTAATTAGTTCTTTTGATTTTACTTCAGAAGATTTTAAATCTGAATTTAAAGCACTGTGTTTAGACCTGCTAAAGTCTGAGAAAGAGATTATCTCTCTCAGAAATCAATTATCTGAACACAATGTTTTAAAGTCAGAAAACCTCAAACTCTCTCAGGAGTTGGAGAACTGTAGGGAACAGATAGCTACACTGAAAAGTGAGCTCTCTGAGGCCAAGAAGCTTGAAGAATCCCTTAATGGGAGAAGCATCAAGCTGATGGACATCACAAGCACAGTGAACTCTAGATTCAACAGTACACTGGGCTTGGGTGCTTCATCCAGCCAACCTATAGTCCTAACAACTCCCATCAAGTTTATTTCTGACAAGGGAAAGGGAGTTGTAGAGGTTGCCAGGAAAAATTCTGATCTGCCTCAGAAAACTAAGTCCCAGCAGAAATCGTCGAACGGAGATCGACGATCGCCGAATGAAGATCGACGATCGCCGAACGCAGCTCGACGATCTCAGGAAAAATCGTCGAACGCTGATCGACGATCTCAGCCAAGTCGTCGAACGCAGGTCGACGATCACATATACCTGACCTCACCCATAGTCGACCGTCGAACGGAGCTCGACGATCTGACCCAAGATCGTCGAACTCAGCTCCAAGATCGTCGAACAGAGGTCAGAACTCTGGAAACTTTTTAAAGGCAAATCAAAATTGAATCCTAAGGGTTCTTCATCCCAAACCTTTAACCCTTATACTGAATGGATTATACCTCCAAGGAGATATCATCCTGAAGGATATAAGAGTCAACCTGGGATGTCTTTCATTTCAGAATTTAGAGGTTATCAACCTAGGCCCAAGGTAAACTGGGTCAAAAACAAATGAATTGTTTTATGTGCAGGTGAAGACCTATCCAACATCTTACCAGCAATGGTATTTGGATAGTGGGTGCTCTAAGCACATGACAGGAACAAGGACAACCTCACTTCCTTTAGAGCCAAGCTTGGACCCAAAGTTATCTTTGGTGATTCCAACTTTGGACAAACTAAAGGATATGGTGCAGTCCAGATTGGTTCAGTAACCTTCAAGAAGGTAGCTTATGTGGAAGGACTGAAGCACAACCTAATCAGCATCAGTCAGCTATGTGATGAAGGCTACCAGGTGACCTTCAGCAAAACCTTATGCAGAATCAAGTCAGAGGACAACACAACTGTGTTGACAGGTAAAAGGAAAGGTAACATCTATCTAGTAGATTTTCTTTCAACTGATGTAGATATTTGCCTGTTTAACTCTGTCTGTAGACCAAATGTTTTATGGCATAAGAGACTAGGACACCTAAACCTTAGAACTATTGCTAGGCTCTCCAAGGACAACCTTGTTAGAGGACTACCTTCTGGCCCCTACAAGAAGGAAGGACTATGCAGGGCTTGTCAATTAGGCAAGCAAACTAAAAACAGTTTTAAGTCACTTAATAAGAGTGATTCACCTAGGATATTGTATCTGTTACACATGGATCTATTTGGACCCATCACAGTACAAAGCCTAGGAGGGAAATCCTACACTTTAGTAGTTGTAGATGACTTCTCTAGATTCACTTGGGTGTTCTTTCTAAGGAAGAAGTCTGATAACTTTAAGTGTCTGACAGAGTTTCTCAAATGTATACAGATTGAGTTCAATACTCACATTGCCCTGATCAGAAGTGATCATGGGACAGAGTTTGATTCTCTTCTTATGCAAGAGTTCTGTCAGAGTGAAGGGATCAGGCATACTTTCTCAGCTCCTAGAACTCCTCAACAAAATGGGGTAGCTGAAAGGAAAAATAGAACCCTTATTGAATCTGCCACTACATTGTTGTCAGATGCTCATCTACCTCTATCCTTTTGGGCAGAGGCAGTGAACACCTCCAACTATGTGCTGAACAGAAGTCTGATACATAAACTAAAGGGAAAGACTCCCTATGAATTACTCAAAGGGAAGAAACCTAAAGTTGACTATTTTAGAATTTTTGGTTGTATTTGCTACATTCACAATAATGACAAGAAATATCTAGCAAAATTTCAAGCCAAAGCTGATGAAGGAGTGTTTCTGGGATACTCCATGATCAGCAAGGCCTATAGGGTCTATAATAAATCATCTTGAAAATTAGGAATCTGTTCATATTTCTTTTGATGAAACTAACATGTCTTTCAAGGAGAAGATTTCTTCTACCATAGAACCTTTGCAGGAACACTCTCTAGTTGAAGATATGAACAAGTTACAGGTTGCTCAAGAGGATGAAAGCAGTGAAGATGAAGGGAATGTTCAACACATTGAAGCACAACCTGAAGAGCCAGTTGTTGTACCACAAGAGGAAACAACAACACAGGTTGGTGAACAATCAACACCCCCTGTTGATTTAGTAACATCAAGAGACCATCCAATTTCCCAAATAATTGGAGAAATCTCAGCTGGTGTGCAAACCAGAAATCAGGTCAACCAAAACCTGTTGCACACCTGCTTCCTATCTCAAATTGAACCTCAGTCCATTCAAGATGCAGAGCAAGATCCACATTGGATCATTGCAATGCAAGAGGAATTGCATCAATTTGAGAGGAACAAAGTATGGGAACTAGTGCCAAAGCCTAAGGATCATTCCATTGTTGGAACAAAATGGGTATTCAGAAACAAACTGGATGATCAAGGAGTAATTATAAGGAACAAGGCAAGGCTAGTTGCTCAGGGATATTCTCAAGAAGAAGGAATTGACTACGACCAGACTTTTGCACCTGTTGCAAGATTGGAAGCCATCAGGATATTTCTAGCTTATGCAGCTCACAAAGGATTCAAGGTTTATCAGATGGATGTCAAAAGTGTCTTCTTAAATGGAGACATCAAAGAGGAAGTCTATGTCAGACAACCTCCAGGTTTTATCTCTCCAACTCTTCCTGATTATGTTTTTAGACTGAACAAAGCATTATATGGTCTCAAGCAAGCTCCTAGAGCATGGTATGAGACCCTAGCATGCTTTCTCTTGGAAAATGGTTTTATAAGGGGTAGAGTAGACCAAACTCTTTTTATTAGAACCCATAAGTCCCATACCCTACTAGTACAAATTTATGTAGACGATATCATTTTTGGCTCTACTGACTCAAAATTGTGCAGAAGGTTTTCTAACCTGATGCATTCTAAATTTGAGATGAGTAGCATGGGTGAGCTATCCTTCTTCCTAGGATTGCAAGTCAAACAACATGCTGAAGGCATCTTTATTTCTCAAACCAAATATGCTAATGAACTGGTTAAGAAATTTGGTATGTCTGAGGCATCTTGTATGAAAACACCCATGCCTACCAATGCTGTATTGGATGCTGATGAACATGGGAAACCTGTTGATCAGACAACATATAGAGCAATGATTGGCTCTTTACTGTATCTTACAGCTAGTAGACCAGATATAATGTTTGCTACATGTATATGTGCTAGGTTCCAAGTAAGCCCTAGAGAGTCACACCTAACATTAGTAAAAGGATTCTCAGGTATGTTAAAAGTTGTCCAAATCTAGGTCTCTGGTATCCAAATGATTCAGCATTTGAGTTAACTGGATTCTCTGATGTTGATTATGCTGGATGCAGAATTGACAGGAAAAGCACCAGTGGAACTTGTCAGTTCCTTGGTGATAGACTTGTCTCTTGGTTTTGTAAGAAACAAACATCTGTGTCAACTTCAACTGCTGAAGCTGAATATATGGCTGCAGGCAGTTGTTGTTCACAAATTTTGTGGATCCAAAATCAACTCCTAGACTATGGTTACAACTTAGAGAAGTCTAAAATCTTTTGTGATAACACAAGTGCTATTTCCATAGCTCAAAATCCAGTCCTCCATAGTAGGACAAAACACATAGAGATTAGGCATCATTTCTTAAGGGATAATGTTGAAAAGCACAAAATTGAATTACAATATATCCCAACTGATTTACAAAGGGGAGATATTTTCACCAAGCCTTTGGATGAAAAGAAACACACCTTCTTCCTAAATCAGTTATGAATGTTAGATGGAGGAAGCCTTAAATAATATCCAAGATTTTGAAAGCTTAAAATTGACCAAGACTAGGCAAAATTCTGATTTTCCTTAGTGTCTAGAATTTTTCTTTTCTGATCTCTGAACTGCGCTCGACGATTTCCCCTAAGATCGTCGAACGGAGATCGACGATTTCCAAAAATCGTCGAACTGAGTTCAGCGCCTCTCAGATAGTATGAACTATCTCTTCCGGTCAACGATCGTCGAACGGCGCTCGACGATCTTGTTCTCTGCACGATCGTCGAACGGAGCTCGACGCTCTCCAATATCGTCGAACGGAGATCGACGATGTTGAAAACTCTTCAGATTCCTTTAGAAGCCTCGATCGTCGAACTGAGTTCAACGATCTTTCCAATTCTGCGTCGAACCCTAATATAAAACTCTTTTTTCGTCGTCGTTCTCTCTTGCGCTTTCGATTTCTCTGCAAGGATTTTCTTTCCCTCCAAACAGTTCTACGCTTGGTCGTTTTGTTTGTTGAATTTTTGCAGGTACAATGGCCGTGTTAGTTGCAGTTCTAGCCGCAATGAAGTTCGATGCTGGATTCGACATTGATATAGAATCCTTCAACACCACTGATCAAATTTTCCAAGATATACTGGATTTATTCAAGGATCAGAATCTGTCTGCCCTCATGACCACTAGAATCAAGCTGGCTTCAGATGAGATTAAGGAGTGGGTCTATACTGCTCATAATCAAGACAACTCCACAATAGTTGGGTCCATTGCTGGAACTCAGGTACCCTTGACCCCCACCATTTTAACAGAGGTTTTTGGACTAAGAAATGGAGATGATATGCTGAGTTATCTGGAGAGGATTACTGTGACCTGCTTGCCAGGATGGGTCATCCAGAGGGAAACCCTAGCAAGCTATTCAAGAGAACCTGTCTGTTGAATACAGGTTCCTAGCAGATGTGGTAGGGAAAGTGCTGCTGGCAAAGCACTCTGCTCATGACACAATATCCAGACACCAGCTCTGCCTCATGGGAGCTCTGGTGGATAAGAAAAGTTTAAACTGGGGAGAGGTCTTCTTTGACCTAATCAAGAAGAAAATAAACAAAAGCTTTGTTAATTTTGGAAGGATTCTTGGAGTTTTCCTGCAGAACAGGTGCCCTGCCTTGCTGGTCTCCTCTGGAGTTCACATAAATGCCTCCAAGAGACTCACCTGTGCCCTCTTTGGCAAGTGGGACAGGCAAATCAGCAAGCCTGGCAGGCCCTCCTCAAGTGCTCCTTCAGGCACCAAGACTCAAAGAGTCACTCCTCCACAGGTCTCTGCTCCTGCAGATGACCTGGCGGTTGCTGTTGCTGCCTCTTCTCCTCCTCCACTTCCAACCCTTCCTCTACCATCCACCATTCCAGCTCCATCCACCATTACCATCTCTAGCCCATCTCCAACATCAATTCCATCTCCAGAACCCATTCTGCCTCCACCAGTAGACCACTTCCACCCTCTGTTCTCATACCCTCCACCAGATGTCACCTCTTCTCCATCCATTCCATCCTTCACCCTCCTGGATGACTCCTATATGGATGATTCCCCATCCTCTCCTCCAGAGTTACCCTCCTCCTCCACTTCATTCCAAGATCTCCTCCACCATATCATTGACCAACCAACTTTCACCCCATCCATATACATCCCCTTGTCCTCCATTTCCACCATCCCAACACCTGAGCCATCCATTCCACTCTCCAGCCCTCCACTTACAGCATCCTCAGCTATCCCTATTCCATCTACCTCTGCTCCTGTTGTTGAGCAAGTAGACCTCTCAGCCCTAGCTGACAGGTTGTATGAGCTAATTGCCCCCAGGCTCTCTCTACTCTTGGAGATCTCATTGGCTCCTCTACACTTGTCAGTGGCAGCCCTCTCTGCTAGGCTTTCCTCCCTCCTTCCTCAGGCAGCACCACCAGCAGTTTGCCTTGATACAGATATATCTGCATCTAGGCAGGGGGAGATGCCCTATGAAGCAAGCTTTCAAGCTGTTGCTACTACTGTTTCTGCTGCTGCTGATGATGATGTTTCTATGTCTGCTGCTCCTTCTGCTCCTGTTGCTGTGCCTCCAGAATGTCAGACTCCTACTGCAGTTCTGGCAATAGACCTAAGGTCTTTGCTTTCTGCTTTTGATACTGCCTTCTTCAGCTATCTCCCAGAGGTTAATGCTGTCCAGCCCCCAGAAGACTTATCCAAGGCACTGGTGCCTTTCTCTGGCTGTGACCCTAGCATTATCTCTTCATTTGTACATTCAGTGACTGCTGCTACTGAAGATGCTGCTGCTGCTGCTTTTAAAGACAAGACTGACTTTGCTTCTGAAATTGTTGATACTGCTGAGATTGTTCACATTGCTGCTGAAATCCCAATTGCTTCTGATGAGCCAATTTCCAAGGATCTTCTGATGACAGAGGCCACTGTTTTTGAGCCTGCTGCAGATTTTGATGATGGTACTGCTGTTACTGCTGCTGTCACTATTCTAGTATCTGTTGCTGCTGCTGTATTTGCTCCTGTTGCACCCTCTCCATCTGCTGCTCCATCTGCTGCTGTCCCTGCTGCTGCTACTTCTGCTTCTGCCTCATCTGCTGCTATTCAACTGAAGAAAGACTTGATGAAAAGAATAGATGCTCTATATGATGACCAGAGTTCTGAATCTGATGAGTTCAAGACAGACTCTGATGATTCTTCTGCTACTATTGCAAGGAAAAAGAAGTCTAGGAGCAAGGCAATGAGAAGGGTTCCTCCTGCAAAAGTCAAGGATGATAATGATATTCCTTATTACATTCTGCATAACTGCCCAATCACAGAACATTGGATGCAATATTCTAAAAACCAGCTGAAAGCCATGAAGAAGAAGAGAAAGTATGAAAAGGGCTCCTCCCAGTTCCAGCACCCTCATCGTCCTCCACCACCTCCTCCTGATGCAGGTGCAGGTGGAAGCTCTGCAAGTCAAGCCCCAGCTAGAAGCCAGGCTCCCTATCAACCCCATGCCAGATCCTACCAAAGGGAAAGCCAGTCTAGGGGTTCTTATTCTAGGAGAGGAGGATACAGGGGTAATCAAAGAGATTTTCAAGTTTATTCCAAAGGATATTCCAGGCAGCACCCATATTCCAGGGGAGGACATGGTTCTTCTGATACATCATCAGGTCCTTTCCCCTATAAGCTAAAAGAAACTGTGTCTGCCAGGCCTCCTCAAGATAATCCTTCCAACAGGTATGAGCCACCTGTACCTTTTGAGGACCTTGAGAATAATCCATCTACTTGGACTGCTAGGATGAAGGAACTGGCTGCACTAGATCAGATCAAGAAGGCCAGAGATCAAGGATTAGACACTTCAAATATTTCTACAATGTCTGAGCAAAGACAAAAAGAATTAGAGAAATATGCTTCCAGCAAATTCTTTGATGCTGAGAGATATATGGAGTTGCATCCTGCTGCTGTGGTTCCCAGGCCTTCAAAGCAAACTTATTTGGGTGCAGCAGATGACACCAGGTCCAACAAGGAAGCTCTAAACCCTAACAGAGAAATCAAAATGGTTAAAGGCAAAGAGAAGAAGTGACAGTGTAAGGTGACAATTTCTGTGAAATTCTGACTGCTATCTGGATGCTATATATATATATATATCTCTGTGATGTTTCTGCAATGTCTAGCTGTTGTTTTATGCTTTTCTGATTGTATGTTGTTATTTGAATTTTCCAAAGTCTGTAAATAGTAATCCTAACCCAAATAGGGGGAGATTGTTGGAACACCCTATTACTAATTTGGGTCAGGATCACTATGTCTCTAGGAACCTTTGCTTGACCTTCTGTATAGCTTAATAGGTCAATTAGAATTGAGTCTAAGGGTTAGAAGTCTAGGACTGGAAGCTGCCCTGAAGACCAAGTTTTTCTGTCTGGAGACTAAGTCTGATCGTCGAGCTCAGCACGACGATTCGTCGAACTCCAATCGACGATCGTCTAGCTCAACTTCGACAGATCGTCGAGCTCCACTCGACGATCGCTGAGCTCAACTTCATAATATCGTCGAACTCCATTCGACGATCGGTGAGCTCAGGTCGATGATTTTGACTCTGCATTGGATCTTTATCTCTGAGCTCAGTTCGACGATCTTTGAGCTCAGATCGACGATTATTTTGCTGCTTCAGTTTTCCAGTTCGCTGAGCTCAGCTCGACGATAGCAGAGCTCAGTTCGACGATTTCAGATAACTTCCAGAATTCAAATTCAAATCAGTCAGGAGTTATTCTGCAATTAATTCAGAGATTTGCTAGCCGTTTTCATTTATTTCTGGACCAATTTTCAAGGGATTTTTCAAGGAATAATTCTGTGGACTTTCCTCCAGAAGAGTTTATGCAATTAAGGATGCAATCAATGCAGACCAACGGCTATCCTTGACAGAGAATGATATTCTATTCTGGAACAGAGAATAAGATATAGAATGTTTTTTTTAATTAACAAGAACCAGAAGAAAGAAAACACACAATACAGAATACAGAAAGATACTCAAAAATCTTCTGTCAAAAAGAATTCTGAAGAACACTCATCAAAGAGATCAAGCTTTCAAAAATCTTCAGATCTCTTCAGCTCTCAAAGTGTTCAAGGCCAACATCATTTCAAGACTCCAGACACTCAACATTTCAGCTTGCTGAAACCATCTATTGCTGGAGTTCTATCTTTAAAGGCCTATTACCCTCAGCAAAGCTCTTCTTCCTGAAGATCTCAAGGACTCAGGGGGAGCTTTGACATCAATCCACATAGTCTTCTCAGTTGGTTGAGAAAGAGAAGACTGTCATCACTCTCTCACCCCCACTCTGAAAGGGAAAAAGCCTGCTGATACTAAAGCTGCTGAAGCTGTTGTACAAGCCAAGATAAAGTCTGGGAAGGGCATAGTAATTAAGGAGGCTGAGCAGAAATAGAATTGCATTATCTTAAGTTTACTATGTAATCCCTTATATTAAAACATTTTGTAAACTTTTGTATAATGAATATGACAAAGTTGATTAGAACAATGTGCTGTGTGATATATTTATTTCATAATTGTTCTGAGATGCTGTCTGCGTATACATGTCTTGTTTAATACATGTTTTTGTTTGATACATGTTTATGTTTGCCCTGTTGTATAATCCTGCTATACATCATGCTATGATTTTATTTTGTATGGTGTATATCATTGACTAAGGGTTATGACTTCTCCAAATAGGGGGAGATTGTTGGGTACATTGGTTTTAATGTACCTGATTTGAAGAAGCCTCACCCTACTCAATGATATACATCAAAATGTGTTTGATGTATTTTTGAGTTTACTTGTGCAGGTTAAGTATTTGCAGGAAAGATGAAAAAGTTTCTAAGTCCATGTGTCGACATCCAGGAGGAAAGTGTCGACACTTAATAAGACTTGTGTCGACACCCAGATAAGCAGTGTCGACACTTGGAGTGATTGTGTCGACACCAGGGATGCTGAGTCGACACCAGGCAGAAAGTGTCGACACAAGGAGCTGTGTCGACACTCAATGAAGAAAAGTCCAGTGAAGCAGTGTCGATACTTAGCAGTTGTGTCGACACCTAGTGAAACTGTGTCTACATCAGAAAGTGTCGACACTTGGAAGATGTGTCGACACTCAGCAAAAGTCAGCAGAGTCTAAGTATAAGTGTCGACACCAAGAGCAATGTGTCGACACACAGCAAAAGTGTCGACACAAGAAATAATGTGTCGACACTCAGCTGAAGACTCAACACTTGAAAAGAGTGTCGACACAAGGAGCTGTGTCGACACTTAGCAAAGATCAGCAAAATTCTAAGTACAAGTGTCGACACTAAGGGAAAGTGTCGACACTCAGCCAGAGTCTCAACAGAAGAAGAATGTGTCGACACAAGGATCAGTGTCGACACTCAGCAAGTATCAACACAGAAGGCATGTGTCGACACCAAGAAGATGTGTCGACACTGAACAAGTTCGACACCAAGAAGATGTGTCGACACTGAACAAGTTCAACACATGAAGATGTGTCGACATAAAGGAGTTGTGCCGACACTTACAATAATTCAGCAATTTTCTGAAGAACAAGGACTTGTGTCGACACACAATATCAGTGTCGACACATGAAGAAGAAGCTGTGTTGATAAGTGCATTCTACAACACAAGGAGTTGTGTCGACACCTTGAAGGCTAGTGTCGACACTTTGTCAACTTGTGTCGACACTTGGTCTATAAGTGTCGACACTTAAAGACAGACAGTCTCGACACTTTCAGACAGTTACAGATTGTTTCAAGAACTGACTGAATGACTTGACAGCTGCCATTCCAGCCGGTCTACTGCACCTGTCAGAGTTATCAGAAATCAGTTATGAACCGGACCAGCCGGTTACCATGAAGAAGGCCTATAAATAGGCTTATACTATCTATAGAAACATGTTGTTGTTCAAGTGATCATTCACAAGAGAGACACATAAGAAGATCTAGCTATCAAGTGAAGATCTAAGTACTTGGAGAGAGAGAGCTCCATCCAAGAAGACAGCCGTTGGAACCAGGCTGAGAAGAAGGGTTCAGATTTTGTTCTGAATCTTAAGTTGCAGAGATTAAGGATCAACTGCAGAGGAGATCAATCTTATTATGTTCTACATTCAAGAAGCTTTGAAGAAAGCCAAGTCAGGTTGATCTCAGCAGAGTTCATTCAAGAACTCATCAAGAAACTCTCAACTCTTCTCTCTTTTCTCTGAGTTGTAGAGTTTACAATTTTGTATTCATATTATCTTGTAGGATCCTTAGGGATCTGAGTTTGTAAGCCTGTAATTATAAAGGCTCAGTGTAGGGCCTGTGTGCCTGAGTGTAGTAGAGTTGTATCTCTGAGTGTAGGCCTGTTGTGGCTGAGTGTAGGCCTTGGTGGCTGAGTGTAGGCTTTGTGAAGAAGCTGAGTTGTAGGGCCTTGGGCCTGAGCTGTAGGAACCTGTTTTGGTGTTCTGAGTGTAAGATCTGAGGATCTGAGATAGTGGAGGAGTTTGGCCGAATCTAGTACACTGCTAGATAGGCGAAGGGGGAAAGTGGATGTACCCAAATCTTGGGGAACCACTATAAATTTGTGTGTTCACTGTGTGCTGGATTGATTGCTGTAATTGCTGATTAATTGTTGTGTTATAATTCTGTGATAAAACTCTGAATTCTGCCTAAAACTTAAAAAGATTTAAGTCACCTATTCACCCCCCCTCTAGGTGAGTAGGTACAATATCTTTCAGCTTTGGTGAAATAATGGTAGAGCTGAATCAGAAGAAGGGGTAGACACAACAAAGCTAGTGAGGATAAGATGTTAGGAACGGTACAAAGCTGCACCGGGCCAAAATGATGGCCTACATCACGCTCATGCTTGACTAACCATGCACCAATGCTTCGAGAGTAGCTTGGGGCCAGTTCTTATCCACCGAGAAAGATGATCCTTCCTCCTGACTCGAGCAAAATGAGTCTAGTTATGGCTACACACATCCCTACACCGGATTCACCAATTTTTGAGAAGAATAAATAGTATTTACACAATTAGAAAAATATAAACTATAAGTATACAGAAATATTAAATATGCTCCAATTTCTACACGAGACAAGAGCACTCGACTAGGAGCACTACAGGAGTCAACATTTTACTCTATCTCACAATCCTATGCCAGCACAATAATTTTCCCAAATCATACAAAAGAAACGAGTTTAACTCGCAGCACGCTAACAACTAAGCACGTGCTCATGTGGGTGCAGTGGTGTGCGATGCAATGAACTAATCAAAATAAAACAATAAAAGATTCTAGTACGCAAATGAAAAGTGCGAGTGCAAAAGGTAACAAATACTGGCTCTCCCCCAAACTTAAACTAAACTACACCGCATATGATATTCAAATTAAAATTAGATAGAGACAAGGGAAGAGGTTACCCAATGCTCAGCTAGTGAGCATACTAGAAGACGGGTGAAAAAAATAGAAGCAGCTCCGCCAAATGAAGAATCACAACCCCACTAATACGAATTTGCCATGAATACCTGCAGGGGTGAGCTCCGCAAAAACAAAAGAAAATAGATAAAATACAAAGAAATACTACAACTAAGATAGACATGAAAAATAAAAATGCAGAAAATGTAAGATAACTACTGTGGTTATTGTTCTCCCAGCACGACTTATTAAATTTTATACATTTCTAGCTAATGTGTCTATGAAAAGAAAAGTACACAGGTAACTGTTTCATTTTCCATTGCGTTAGCGAGTACCGATACAGAGATAGAGCAGTTACCCCTCTACCAAAATAATAATACCTGCCCGACACAGGTAGAGGAAATAAGAAATAAGAAGAGGAGGAGCACTGGTCCTCGCTCCTCTCATCACAAGCTAAATCCTTGCCTAGCAAGGTGTCGTCCACCGCAGGTCCGTAGGAGGCGATGGAGAAGGTAGGGACTTCCACTGCAAAGGAGGTAGAAACCTTCTCGCACCGAAAGATGCACTCGCAGTCAGCATAAGCACAAGGCTCATCGTCATCCCAACGCACCCGTGGAGATCAGCATGCACAGTCTCAGATAATGAAGGTGGGTCAAGTAATAAACGATAGGAAAAACTAAAATACGCAAAGTATGGGAGAGGGGTCCCGGTATCACTCTCAACAAGATCCGAGCACAGATCATCGTCGATAACATATGAGTCGTATCTTGGGTAATTCGAGAACTCGAGGTCCGCGGTGGTAAGAGGGACCGCCTCATCCATTAAGGAGGTGCAAATCTCCGTATCAAAAAGGGGATATTCCTCATCCCACTGGGGAACGTCATAGCGTTCCGAAGATCCACATTCTCCGTCGTATATAGTAGAGTCCTCATCCCACTTTGCTGCAACCTCAGGCATCGAATAATCCAAAAATATGGCATCATCAGCCGACTCACACAAAAATGGAGCAGCACCATCATGCAAAAATTATGGAGGGGAAAAACTGCTCTCTAAACTAGTCATTGAATGTGCAGGCCCCATCACAAAATCGTCTGTTGATACTTCCCCGTTAACAGGAACAATCTCTTTGTCCCATATATGAGTGCCCATGAGTTCCTGATCCTCTTTTTGCTGGCTAACACCAGAGTTATCGTCATCACTCAAGGGAAGCTCGTAAAAAAGGAGAGAGGGACCCATGAAAGATCTTAATGCGATGAGAGATTCTCTGGTAATCTCAACAGGCAAAGAACGAGGAAGATGTGCAATGTCAGTGCATGGGCCAGGCAACACCCTGATAGGCCTGTCCACAGTAGTCCTCTGTAAACGGGGGGTTGCTGCGCACACGCCCTCAGAGGGAGAAGGCTCGCACAAACGAGGGCAATCCTTCACCATGTGTCATATACCTTAGCATAGCAAACACCTAATGCAATGCTCAGCATTTAAAACAGCCAAGACGTCAATGTATCGACGCAAAATGTCATAGAGATGACACTCAGCTACAAAATGCATTGCGAACAAAAATATTTACAGCAAGGGTTCTACACAACTAAAAATAAAAAATAACACGGAGCCGCTTGCTAAGACAAAAACAGAAAAGGGACAAAGAAAAATAAGCAACAAATTCTAAAAACTAAAGCAAAGAAGAAACATGAAATGAACAAATGGAAAAAAGGCTTCTATCTCCTATCTCCCTCTAAAAAAACTCACACGGCTGTGTTCCCCGGCAACGGCGCCAAAAACTTGAGGCGATTTACGTCAAGTGTATCGGTCGCACAAGTAATATAAAATGGGCGAATTTTCCCAAGTATCGTTCTCTCAAGAAACACAGTAAGGTGGAGTTAATTTTGAGGACGACTTGAGATTGAAGTCCTTAGGTCGGTGTTTACGAAGGGGTTTTGATTGTTTGTGGAAAAGGAAAGTAAAACACTAATAAAGTACTCCTATGCAATGTCGCTATGCAATGCTTTGCCAGGCAGATGGAAAACTACATCGGCCGCTATGCACCGAATCACTAGGCGGATGGATGAGTAGGCTTGCGGATGAGGTGGTGAGAACGACAGAATGATGGTCGAGAGAACCTCTTTGCTACACACGCCACTAGCAATTGTTAGTGCGGCACTGTGTGGTGGAGGATGGATAAGGCGCACCTCAAGAAAATAACGTGAGTATAAATCACATAGACATGATTGTACACAAACATATATCAAATTAAGTACACTTAATCAAATACAAAGGGATCAAACAACACTATCAATAACAAAATAAGAAGAGAGTGCGAAATAAACCGGATTTGAAGTCTTGCTGAGGATTCACGAAAGAAATCACAGGGTTGTCAATCCACGTCCTAGCTCGGTCCTCAACTGCTTCCGGGTTAGGGGAGGCTGTCACTAACTCCCAATGGACTCGACTTCTTCGTGTCACGATCCGGTGAAGGATGACACATACTCCTCGGAGCTTGATGATGAAAGCTAGGTCAAACCCTTCTTGAAGCTCAAGGATGAAGGAGGAGGCCGAGAGGAAGCTTTGGCTTGAATTTTGCATTGAAAGCTTGCCCGGAGCCCCTCCATACGGAGGAGGAAAAAGGACATCGGCGGAACCGTCCTCAGAGACGAAAATAGTGGAGAAAAAGTCAAGAATGCGGAATTAGGGCAGAACCTATGTATTTATAGATTGCAGAAATTATAATGCACACGATCTGTGGCACACGACCAGTGGTCGAGCACACTATGTCCTGTGATAGTGCATAGTAGCATGGAAAAACCTGGAAAAAAATGAAATCAATGCACACGATCAGTGGAGCACGACCAGTGGTCGTGCGCACTATAATCCACTGAGCGTGCGTGTGTAAAAACACACGATCAGTGGACCTTAGGCATAAATGGGCCCCAAACCAATCCAGAGCTCCCACACAACCCCTGTACATGCAGGAAAAACTAACCACTGATATGTGCAGACATTCCAGGGGATCACCGAACCGCAATGGCGCCAAAAACTTGATGTAGTTTACAGCAAGTGTACCGGTCGCACAAGTAATATAAAATGGGCGAATTTTCCCAAGTATCGATCTCTCAAGGGACACAATAAGGTGGAGTTAATTTTTAGGAGGACTTGAGATTGAAGTCCTTAGGTCGGTGTTTACGAAGGGGTTTTTGATTGTTTGCGGAAAAAGAAAGCAAAACACTAATAAAGTACTCATATGTAATGTCGCTATGCAATGCTTCGCCAGGCGGATGGAAAACTACAAGGGATGCTATTCACCGAATCGCTAGGCGGATGGACGAGTAGGCTTGCGGATGAGGTGGTGAGAACGGCGGAATGAGGGTCATGAGCACCTCTTCGCTACGCACGCCACTAGCAATTGCTAGTGCGGCACTGTGTGGTGGAGGATAGATAACTGTGCACCTCAAGCAAATAACGTGAATATAAAATCACATAGACATGATTGTACACAAACGTATATCAAATTAAACAAACTTCATCAAATACATTGAGATCAAACTACAATATCAACAACAAAAGAAGAAGAGAGTGCAAAATCAACCACATCCGAAGTCTTGCTGAGGATTGACGGAAGGAATTGCCGGGTTATCAATCCGCAACGTAGCTCGGTCCTCAACAGCATCCATAGTAGAGGAGGCTGTCACTAACTTCCAATGGACCCGTCTTCTTCGCGTCACGATCCGGTGAAGGATGACACAAACTCCTCCGAGTTTGATGATGAAAGCTAGGTCAAACCCTTCTTGAGGCTCAAGGATGAAGGAGGAGGCCGAGAGGATGCTCTGGCTTGAATTTGTCATTGAAAGCTTGCCCGGAGCCCCTCCCTACGGTGGAGGAATAAGGAGATCGGCGAAACCCTCCTCAGAGATGAAAATGGCGGAGAAAAGGTCCAGAATGCGGAATTAGGGCGGAACCTACGTATTTATATATTGCAGAAATTATAATGCACACAATTAGTGGCGTACGACCAGTGGTCGTGCACACTGTATCCTGTGATAGTGCGTATTGGCTTGGCAAAACCTGGTAAAAATGGAATCAATGCACACGATCAGTGGCGCACGACCAGTGGTCATGCGGTAAGGAATCCACTGAGCGTGCGCATGTAAAAACATACGATCAGTGGCCCTTAGGGATAAATTGTCCCCAAACCAACCCAGAGCACCCACACAACCTGGTACATGCAGGAAAAACTAAACTCTGATATGTGCAGACATTCCAGGCGATCAAAATAAGAAGTACAATCAATAAAAGTAACAAAAATACACAACCACGGGTCTATAAGTGCACTTCCTATGGAAATAGTGATTAGATGAAATATATACGATAACGAACTAAAAGTGAAGTGTTAGTGAAAGAAAACTAGGCCAGATTAGTCCAAAAATCAGTATATAAATAGGACTCATCACACCCCCAGACTTACTTATTTGCACGTCTCGAGCAAACAACATCTATGTGTTGAATTTTCTCAAGGTGGTCAACAAGATAGCCTAAAGCCAAATTAATATTCTCAGAACTATCCAGTTAACACCTTGATTATGCGGAAGCCCAAGAGCAAGCTTAACACCAAACACAGATAGAAGCACAAGCAGGTCTTATATTCATTCACACTTGTTTACAAGGCGAGGAATACGTAGCGAGACATGATTTCGCTAGTACACAAGCTACAAACAAAAAGTACAAAACAAGCCGTGCGGACAGCACTGGAGATCGCAGAGACTGCCTAGTCCGCCAAGGTCCTTGAAGCCACCCGAGCTGCAACTGCTACAAGCCGAATAGCAAACGGAGTCCGCCGAGACCGCGAGGTCGATCAGACACACCGTTATTCGCTGCCTGCTGAAGAACTGAGGAACAGACCGCCTACCCGCCTGAGACCGGCAGACAGGTTATTGGATCTTGATCAAGCAGAAGCAGAAAACTGACAAGCCATAGAAGCGACTAGCTGAGATAGTAGAGACTGCACACTTCAATGCCCAACTACTGGCTCCTTGAAGCTAGCCGCGCGACCTACACATAACAAACCGTCAGCACTACTCAACCCGCGTGGACAGAAAACTGCAGACCGCAACACTTGCACAAGCCCAACTTACTGTTCACTCCATTACTATAGACGCGCCGGGGGGTCTATTTATAGGTGAGGTGACGAGTGTGGTCACCACCCTAGTGAATAGAGTCACCACCCCAGCTCGCGTACTAGCAAAACACCCGCCCGCTGAGTTCGCAAGGACTTAGCCGGATTTCCAAGAAAACCTCCAGGAGCAAGACCTATGTTCACAACTAGGCAGACTTGCACCAGTCCGCCCACACTATGCGTAAAGGTATAGTCCACACAGTCCGCACAGTCCGCAAACATCACCACACATGGACAGCCACAACCCCTTCAGCAACAGTCCGCACAGTACAAGATCGAAGCCTCCATCCACCACAAGTCCATGAGCAAAGGCAGTCTGCCCGGTCAATAGCGGACTTGGCGGATACTGCGGACACACTGGACTTGTCACAGAATGTAACAAAGTCTAGTAAAACACCAAAAGGCCTAGCACGAGCTCGGCGGATAAGGCCCAATCCGCCAATACCCAAAGCAGATCGCCAATTCCACCAAGGTAAGTAGATCGCCAATTCCACCAAGGTAAGCAGATCGCCAATTCCACCAAGGTAAGGCAGTCCACAAATAATCCTCGCACAGCTGCCCAAACGGCCAACTGCCGGACTCCGACACCAGTCCGCGCAGTTCTCCACAGTATCTAACACATGCTGTACCACTAGAGATCGGCAAAGGCCACAACCAAACTCCAAGGCCAGTCTGCCACAGCGGACAACGCAGTCACGCCAGTCTGCAAGCCTCCCACGGATAAGGTACCCAACCTGCCGGTTAACACAAGCTTGCAACATAAGGCTGCTAAACAAGGCACTGCCTACAGCCCGCAAACCACAGTCTGCTAAGGTCGCTTCACAAGCCCACCATCCTTGGTCATAGACCACCCAGGATGCACAACAGACCGCTTAGACCGCACACCAGGCCGCTCAGGCCGCACAAGCTACTCAACAGCCAAGCCACCAAGACAGCCAACACCCAGGCCGCAACCAGCAGTCCGCCCAGGCCGCGGACTCAGTCTGCACAGGCCACTCAGTCCGCCCGACCTACCCATCACCTACTTCCACTTCATAAATTTCAACACTCCCCCTTGAAGTGAGAAGTGGTAATCAAGCCCAGCAAGCTCCGTAACCGCTGAAATGGCTCCTTCGACAGCAGCTTCGTAAAGATGTCAGCAAGATTATCTTCACTCCGAACATGCCCGACCAGAAGAGATCCCTCCAACACCTTCTCCCTTATGAAGTGGTGCTCGATCTCAATATGCTTGGTCCTTGCGTGACACACTGGATTGTTTACCAGTTTGAGAGCACTCTCATTGTCACCCCGGAGTAAAGTAGGCCCTTGCACTTCTTCATGAACATCCTCTACAATCCTCCGCAACCAGATGTCTTCCCGAGCAGCCAAGGACGAAGCCATATACTCTGCTTCCATAGTAGACACGGACACAGAATCCTGCTTCTTGCTACACCACGAAATACAAGCTGAACCACAAGTGAAAATATAACCCGAAGTTGATCTCCGATCATCCGAGTCACCACCATAGTCAGCATCCGTATATCCAAGCAAAGCAAAGTCCGCATCTCTACGATAGAGAAGTCTCATGTCAGAAGTTGTCTTGACATACTTCAAGATGTTCTTTGCCGCTAACAGATGAGACTTCCTTGGTTCAACCATAAACCGACTTACTCGGCCAACAACATAAGCAATGTCTGGCCTTGTAATTATCAGGTAGATCAAACTCCCTACAAGAGCCCTGAACAATAAGGGATCAGGAAGAATCCTTCATTCATCTCGTCGAAGCTTCAGCCCATATTCTAGTGGACTAGAGAAACTCTTCAATTCGCCCATGCCAAATCGACTTACAATACGATCAATATATCCCTTCTGGAAAATGAGAATCCCGTACTCCTTCCTCTCCACTTCAAGACCGAGAAAGTGATGAAGCTCTCCCAAGTCTTTCATCTCAAAGCGTATAGCCAGCTCAGCCCTGAGCCTAGCTACTTCCTCCTCCGAATTCCCTGTGATGATCATATCATCCACATATAGCAGGACCAAGACTTGTAGCTCCCCCTTCTTCTTGACGAACAAGCTATAATCCGAGTTGGAAGCAAGATAACCGCAGAATTGCAAATACTCTCCTATCTTCCCATACCAAGCTCTAGGAGCTTGCTTTAACCTGTAGAGAGCCTTCTTGAGCTTGCAGACATAGTCCGAATGATCTTCAGAAACAAATCCAAGTGTCTAATCCATGAAGATGTCCTTGTCAATTTCTCCGTAAAGAAAAGCATTCTTTACATCAAGCTGCCACATCCTCCATCCCTTGCAAGCAGCCAAGGCGATCACCACTCTAACTGAAGTCATCTTTGCAACCAGACTAAATGTCTCCTCATAGTCTTCTCCATACTACTGTGAGAATCCTCGAGCAACCAGACGAGCTTTGAACATATCAATGCTCCCATCAGCCTTCTTCTTCAACTTATACACCCACTTGCAAGTCACTGAAGTAATGCCATCAACCTTGGGCATAAGTTCACAGGTTTCATTCTTCTTGAGAGCAGCAATCTCTTCCTTTATGGCATCATACCATTCATTGACTCGAGTGGCCTCATTGAAGTTTGCAGGCTCTCGCTCATCCAGAGGACCTGTAAAGAAGCAGGAGAGAAAGCTCACTACATTCTCATCACAGTACCGAGTAGGTGGCTTCACAACCCTCTTTGATCTCTGAAGAGGTTGTTCCTTGCTCACTACCTCTATTGCTTCTTCAGGCTCAACACCACCTTCAGGCAAGCTTTGAGCAATGCTCCCCCTGCTTCCTATGCTAGAAGCCTCAGCACCAGAACTTGAAGCAATAGGAGCTCTTGGTGAAACATCAAGCTCCTCCTCCAGACCTTCAGCAGCCACCTTCTGCTCTCCATCAACCTTGCTTCTGGTTAGCTCAACTGAGCCACCTCCCTACGACATCAGTTCGTCAAACACTGCATCTCTTGACACAACAAATTTCTTCGTCGCAAGATCCATGCATTTCCATCCCTTTTTCTACTCATCATAGCCAACAAAGACAAGCTTCCTTGCCTTTGCATCCAGCTTAGTCCTTGAAGCATCCGGGACATGCACATAGCAAGTTGAACTGAACACCTGAAGGTGTTCCACACTGGGCTTCTCCTTCAGCAACAGCTCAAAAGGAGTCTTCATGTTGATCGGGCTGAGTGGCATCCGATTGATGACGTAAGAAGCATAAGACATCCCCTCCGCCCAGAAGGACCTTGGAATGTCTTTCGCATGAAGCCAGCATTTGCAAGTCTCCATCAAATGACGGATCTTCCGCTCTGCTACTCTATTTTGTTGTGGAGTGTGAGCTTAAGTAAGCACTCTGTGGATCTCGTGCTTCCTGCAGAAGTTAGAAAATTCGGAGGAGACAAACTCACCACTGTTGTCTGTTCTAAGCTTCTTGATCCGCAAGCCAAGCTGACCCTCCACCAACTCCTTGAACTCCACAAACAAACGGAAGGCTTCAGACTTCTCCTTCAAGAAATAAACCCAAGTGTATCTTGCGTAGTCATCAATCAGAACCAACATGTATCTGCTCCCACCAAGGCTTGCAATGACGGTTGGTCCCATCAAGTCTCCATGGATGTACTCCAATGGTCTCTTACTCCTCATTTGTGATTTATCAAACAGAAGGCGATGAGCCTTTCCATACTGACATCCCACACAAATGTGACCGTCGTCAAATGAAGAAAGCTTAGACAAGCCTCTTACAGGGCTTCTGTTAGCCATAGCCTTCAGCTTATCCATTCCTACATGCCCCAGCCTTTCATGACAAATAGCAGCGCTATCATTTGCTCTCATCTGATCAACATAAGAGTTAGTTGCAAGAACAAACAAGTTCTTCACTCTCCTCCCAACATGATCAACATCAGCCTTAACCGATGATACGCTACGAAGGAACTTCACTTATGTTGGCACAAACAGAACGTGATAACCCGCGTCGACCGCATTGGTAACCGAGAAGAGGTTCTTCTTCATGCACGGTATGTGATACACACTCCTTAACATGAGTGGCCCCTTATCACTGCCCAAAGACACAACCCCATCCTTCTCTATTGCATAAGTAGTATTATCAGCAGTTATAATAGATTCATTACCTGAGTAGGCTTGCAAAGAAGAGAACTTTGAATTATCTCCAGTGAGGTGATGACCACACCCGGAGTCCACGATCCAATCATCGTTAAAGTCGACAGCAGACAAGGCACATACACAAGTGCCCGTCATGAAAGCTCCACCCCATTCAGCTTCCTGACACTTAGAGCAATCTTCCTCCTTGCAAGCAACATGCCCAGGCTGCAGTTTGACCTTGCAGTCACGCTTGAAGTGTCCCCATTGATGACACCTGTAGCACTTCAGGTTCTTCTTCCAATCCTTCTTAGGAGCAGCGCTCCTCTGAAGTTGATAAGAAGTTGAAGGCTCATTTTCAGCAGCGGTCTTCTTCTTCTTCCCTTCCCATCCCTTCTTCTTCTTGCTTGAGAAGAGAGATTCACTGCCTTCCTGATTGATATTGACTCCAGCCATCTGCCTTACCAAACTTTCCTGCGAAGCAAGCAGGTTCTCAAGCTCCAGCAGAGATGGCTGAGTAGCCCAGCCTTGAATAGATGTGACAAAGGCAACATACTCCTTTCGCAAGCCGCAGATTATATGCATTTTCATCTTAGCCTCAGAGATAGGCTCATCAGGATCAAGTGCTAATAGCTCAGCACACAAGATCTTCATCTTCAGAAAGAACTTTGAGATGGTCAGGTCTCCTTGAGTTGTCCTAGCCAACTCATTCTCCAGAAACTGAAGTCTAGCCACATTCTTCCTATTGAACAACTCATCAATAGTTGTCCAAATATCAACAGCAGACTCACATCCAATGATGTGATCAAACAGTTCTGGTGCCACGGCCCTCTTGAGAACAAACTCCGTCTTGGCATTTGTTTTTCTCCAGAGCCTCACCTGCTCAGCAGTACCTATAACACGCCAAAACTCAAAAGAGCGACGGGAGGCGTTTTGGGCCAAATTTGGAATTTGGCAGGGGGCACACGGCCTGTGATACGGGCGTGTCATATTTGGGTCGACGATTTGGCCGAGAGATTCGATGAATTTTGGAGTCGACGATCGTCGAGCAGCAAACACAGCCTGAGACACGAGCATGTCTCAGGGCGTGTCGAGCTCGTGTCGACGATCTACCCGTGAAGTCGACATTTTCGTTTGATGATGTGTCGAGACAGGGAACATGGCCTAGGACACGGGCGTGTCCAAGGCCATGTTAGGTGGTCGACGAACTGAACTCGATGAAGTGTCGAGATAGTGAACATGTCCTGGAGCCCAGGCGTGTTCGGGTTTGACACGGGTGTGTCAAATAGGACACGGGCTTGTCCAAAACCCCTGTGAGTCTCGGGTTGGTGTTGGTCCTGTGTTGACAGAGGAATACGCCCGAGAACACGGGTGTATACTGGCTGACACGGGCTTGTCAGGTCGAACACGGGCGTGTCAGGTGCCCGTGTGTTTTTCATTATGCGTCGATTTCGACGGCGAATGGGGGACACGGCCCTGGACACGGGCGTGTTGCAGGCCGTGTTCAGCCCAGGTTTTACATTTCAGCTACGGATCGTAGCCGTTCTTTTCCTTACTTTGGGATCCGACGGCTGGGGGTTGTTCCTACTGGGATATACCCGGTAATAGGGTTTCAAATCCCTCACTACTTTCACTTAAGTCTCCTTCTAAAGTCTAGAGAGAGGAGAGCAAGGAAGAAGAAAGGAAGCTAAATCCGGTTACCGGCGGGGTTTCAGAGCTCCAAATGGCGAGCCGACTTCGGATCTACGGAGGCAAGGAGATTGCGGTGCTTTCCATCCACATACATTTCCATGGCGCCAAGGAAAAAAATGCTAGGGTAATGATTCTCTACTTGAGCATGTGAAGCTTTCTTTTTATTTGCATAGGAAGCCCGCTCTCGCGAGTTTGCGGTTAGTTGAGGCATTCCTTCATGTAGACATGAATAGTCCCCGTTGTGTACGTGTAGAGTCCGTAAACGTGAACGGATATAGGCATGATGTGTGAAGCCTACCCGAACAAGTTGGTCTGGATCGGTGATGTTGCATTGCTTGAATAAACGGAGAAGACTCCGTGCGAATGGTTATTTTTCAGGTTTTCTACGCGATAGATTGCTACAGGGAGTCTTGGGGATTAACTCCAAGGTGCACCCGGAAAACTGGGCAGATGCGTGATTCTGCCAACATGGTGGCCTTGGAGCCAACTTGAACATAACCGGGTTATGTGAAGTGTGTAACAGAAACGGGACTCAAGAGAAGTTTGACCCGCGCATATAGCTTAAATTATCATTGCGATGTCAGTACGGGTTAGACGGAATTGTACCCGTTCTATGTCGTTCAGTTGGAGCCGTTGGCATAGATGAGGGTCTTAGGAGGTCTATGACTTAAAATGACGTGACCAATGCCGGAAGGACTAAATGCTCACGAGATCGGCCGTCCAAGTGGCGGTGGTGAGATGGAGATGTCTATGACTTAAACTGACGTGATATTGATCGGTTCATCGAGAATGTGCCCTGAGTCCACGGGGTGTGTTGCCGTGAGTGCCTATGCCTGTGTTGTTGTATGATTACACTACTGTTGGATTATGCTAACAAAGTGCAGGGAAGGGGCATCGCCGCCCCGAGTTGGGGGCGGGATCGTTATAATTGGTCAGCATAGCTGACCATTGCCTTTGTTTGCCACCGTGCAGTGGATTGTTGCTTGCATGTGCTGTGGAGCCGAGTGCTAAATAGCGGGCCAAAGCCCAAGTTGCTGAGGTGGCCCTTGAAGGCCTAATTTTGAGTGTTTTCCATTATTCATGTATGGCCGGCCTGCGTGCTGAGGTTTGGAAAACATTGATATTCAAGCAAACTATTGTAAGGCCTTAAGGCCAATACTTGTGTATTTGTACGTTCATTCCTGTTGGCTTTGTAGTGGACATTCATGCTAGTAGCAGGGTTCTTTTATTTGCAACTACTAAAATTGCTTCTGCTAGAATGACTCTGTGTAGGATGTTGTATATTAGTTGGATGGTTTCCATTGAGTAAACACTCGGTCTGTCTGTGGTATATGGCGTCGGGCCCCGGCCGGACCTACTACTATATGCTATACGAAAGATATGGGGTGTTACAATTTGGTATCAGATTCCTAGTTTTGGTCAGGCTTAAAATGAATTCGTGGACGAATTCTTTTTAAGGAGTGGTGAGCACAAGTGTGTGCGTCATCGTTATAACAGCAAAAGAACCCATGAATGTCCACTTAGGAATGAAAATACATGTGTTTGAGGAACCTGCATGTTCCTATAATTGCTTTTTTGCAATTTTGTATGGTCGCTTAACGGTGTTTTGTACAACTATAGGTAACCAGAAGCGGTGCTGGGCCATCAAAACGCCGAGTTTCTAAGGCTAGTAGTGCACTAAATGATGCTCCTACAACACCTCCATCGGCAGAGACCATAAGATTGGTGGTCGATGCAGTGTTTCGCATGATCAATGCGCAGCTTGCAAGGCAAATGCAGCAGCCAGCTCCTGCGATGGAGCAGGTACCTCTTCCAAAGGTTGAGCCAAGAAGAGTGGAGCAGGTAGTTGTGGAGCCTTTGGTGCCGAGGCGAGCAACTGAAAGGCAGCTCAAGCATGTTATGAGCTTTAATCCTCCTGTGTTGTCGGGGTTGGGAACCCCATCACAAGCTGAATATTGGCTCTCCCGAGTGAAGAGAGTCCTGACAGCTACTGAGACGGAGGAGTGGCAAATGACCACTATAGCTACGTTCCTTCTGGATGGTGATGCTAGGATGTGGTGGGAAGGCTTGGAGCTGCACCACTTGAGGGGAAGACAAGTTACAGACATCTCGATGAAGGAGTTCTCGAGACTGTTCTTGGCTAGGTACCTCCCTTTGGTGCAGAGGATAGCTTTGGAGAATGAGTTTCTGAAATTGGTTCAAGGAGAGAGTAGCGTGGATGAGTATCTCCACGAGTTTACTCGGTTGGGTCGGTATGCTAGCTCTACGTTCGCGGGTGAGGAGCGTAAGACCAACCGTTTCTATGAAGGTCTGAGAGATGACTTGAGGCTACTACTCTCGGGGCCGATGACGCGGGGCTTCTTTACCCTGGTTAACACGGCCCACTCTTTGGAAAAGGATATGAAGAATGTACAAGCGAAGAAAAGCTTTAGTGATAAGAAGTCTGAGTTCAAGGTGCCGACTACCTCAAAGTCTGGGTACCGTAAGTTCTTTTAGAAGGCTAGGACTTCGGGTCCAACTCCTTCTCTGGTGCTTCTGGTGCGACTACGGGTCGGACCCCGGGTGCATGTTTTACTTGTGGGAAGCTGGGACACTTTGCCCGTGACTGCTGGAGAGGACGTCCCAAGTCCAAAAGGAAGCCGGGAGCAACTTATGAAGAGAAGGGCAATGCGGTGGAGTCAACCACGTCCCATTATGCTCCGGCTCAACCGAGAGTTTATAATCTTGTCCAACAGGAGGCCATCAAACAAGCGGATGCGGTGACAGGTACGATTTAAATTTATAGCAAGTCAAATTGTTTTAAACTTGTTATGTGCGAGTTACCTTACCACTGCTTGTTCAAGATTTGTTTTGATTTGCGAGTATCCGGCGAGAGCACTCTTTGATATAGGAGCTTCACACTCCTTTTTCTCCGAAGGGTTCATATCGTGCATTGGAGTATCTTCTTTGATGGCAAAGGACAAACTGGATGTGTTGTTGCCCAATGGGTGTTTGATGCGCGCAGAGAGAATTTGTGGCGTTTAGATTCGTATCGGGAGTTAGGAGTTCCATTTGCTAGCATCTCTACTTCGATGGCATGGACTGGCTCTCGGAGCAGCAAGATTATATTAATTGCAGTCGCAAGGAAGTCAAGTTGGGAACAGGTCGTGAGACAACTTTTACAGGCTTGAAAGGGTCGAGCAAGACGTTGATGTCTGCTCTTCAGATGGTGAAGGTGGTTCGTGCTGGAGTAGAGCTGTTCTTTATGCTAGTGGAGGTTGCAAAGCCTAAGCCTTCATTGGATAGTATTTCAGTGGTATCAGAGTACCCTGATGTGTTCCCTGGTGATCTTCCTGGAGCCCCGCCTCAACATGAGATAGATTTCACGATTGAGCTAGTGACAGGTGCTAAACCTATGTCACGCTCTCCGTATCGGCTAGCGCCTAAGGAAATGGCGGAGCTGAAGGTTCAACTGCAAGAGTTGTTGGAGAAAAGGTATGTGCGTCCAAGTTCGTCGCCTTGGAGCGCACCGGTCCTCTTTGTTAAGAAGAAGGACGGGATCTTGAGACTCTGTATTGATAATCGGGAGTTGAACAAGCTAACGAAAAAGAACAAGAACCCCATCCCGAGGAATGATGATCTATTTGATTATTTAGTCGGGTCGACGGTGTACTCGAAGTTTGATCTCAAGTCCGGTTACTATCATATGAGGATAAGGGAGAGTGATATACCTAAGACAGCATTCAGTACGAGATACGGGCATTACGAGTTTACAGTCATTCCATTTGGGCTGACGAATGCGCCGTAAGTGTTCATGGATTTGATGAACAGGACTTTCAGGGAGTACTTGGACCATTTTTTGATCGTCTTCATTGACGACATTTTGGTGTACTCGCAGAGTGCGTAAGATCACTTCAGGCATCTTCACTTGGTATTGGAGATGCTCAAGAGGAATCAATTGTACGCCAAGTTCTCGAAATGCGAGTTTTGGTTGTCCTCAGTGGCGTTCCTCGGTCATATAGTGAGTGGAGAGGGGATTGCGGTAGATCCAACGAAGATTATTGCGATACGAGAGTGGCCTGTGATTGATACGGTAGCGGAAGTCCGGAGTTTTCTCGGGCTTGCCGGCTATTACAGGGGCTTCGTGGACAACTTGTCACGGATAACATTACCTCTCACTACTTTGACGAGGAAGGAGCAGAAGTTCATTTGGACGTCGGAGTGCACACGAGCTTTTAAGGATTTGAAGTGTCGGTTGACCACGCCGCCTGTGCTGAGATCACCGAGTGGGACCGAAGGCTTTGAAATCTACAGCGATGCTTCGGGCAGTGGTTTGGGTTGTGTGCTACTACAACATGGAAGCGTTATAGCTTATGGCTCGAGACAGCTGAAAGTGCACGAGAGGAATTATCCGGTCCATGACTTGTAGTTAGCGGCCATGATTTTTTCCTTGAAGCTGTGGAGGCACTACATTTATGGGGTAAGGGTCGATATCTATATTGACTATAAAAGACTGAAATATTTGTTGGATCAAAAATATCTGAACATGCGGCAGCGTAGATGGATGAATTTTTTGGGGGACTATACATTTAAGATCCACTACGTGCCTAGTAAAGGCAATGCGGTTGCGGACGCGTTGAGTCGCAGGGCCCCAGCTCAAGCCAATTGGCTGTCGGTCCATGACGAGCGGTTGGTTCGGGAGTTGGAGGCGTTGGAGATCTCTTGCCTAGACAAGCAGTCGAGTGCTGAAGCGCTATTAAACTGGATGGAAGTTCAGTATGACCTGGCTGATCGGATTCAGCAGGCTTTGGATGTGTATAGCAGCATGAAGCAGCTCATGGTTGAGGCTCTGGATGGGTCAAAGTCCCAATATGAGGTTGTAGATGGTTTGCTTTGAAAAGACGGTCGTTTGTGCTTCCCAAATGTGGGCACTTTGCGGGTGGAATTGTTGCACGAGGCGCATCATACCAAGTATACATGGCGCAGTGCCAGACGTGTGCCTTGGTGAAGGCGGAATGCCAAAAGCCGGGAGGATTCTTGAAGTCCTTGCCTATTCCGCAATGGAAGTTTGACGACATTACCATGGACTTTGTGCACGGGCTGCCGAGGTCGCTAAATGGGAACGATGCCATTTGGGTGGTCATAGATCGTCTAACGAAGGTGTCACACTTCATTCCGCATAAGAAGGATGATCCGGTTGAGAAATTGGTAAAGTTGTATGTAGATAATATTGTGAGGCTTCATGGTGTGCGCCGCAACATCGTGAGTGACCGAGATGGGTGGTTCACGTCCAATGATTGGAGGATGGTGCAGCAGATGTTGGGGACAAAGTTGAGTTTTAGTACAGCCTTTCATCCGCAAACAGATGGGCATACCGAGAGGGTCAATAGGACGATGGAAGACATGCTTCGCATGTGCGTCTTGGATTTCAGAAAACAGTGGGAATACCACCTATACTTGGTGGAGTTCGCATACAATAATAGCTACTAGGCAAGCATACAAATGGCGCCCTTCGAGGTCCTTTATGGTAGAATATGTCGCACGCTGTTGTCTTGGTTGGAAACGGGTGAGTCAAAGTGTACAAGTGACAAGACGTGGAAGACGCTACTTCGTTGGTTCGAACAATTCGGGAAAGGTTGCTAATCGCTCAAGACCGCCAGGCTAAGTACTATAATGCTAAGCACAGGAACGTTGAGTTCGTTGTTGGAGACTGGGGGTACTTGAATACTTTCCTTGCCCCAACTGAGGACAAGACTAATGCCAAGGCAGAGTTTGCTAAGCAATTACAAGAAGGAATAGCTGTTGTTCGAACAGCTATCAAGGATTCCCAAAAGACTATTTCTGCATAGCTCCTAAAGTTAAAGGGATTTTATAAGGATGGTGTTAACTTTCTGGATGAACAGATCAGATTTCAGAAGGATGATCTTAGAGATCATGTGGTTAGAGAAGTCATAAAGGGGGAGAGAGTACTAGTCAAAGCTGGATCTGATCATGCTAAATGGATTTCCAATAGCATCAGAGCCACACTTAGATATCCACCCCTGTGTGATGATGACATTGTGGCTGAATCTAATATACATACTGCTATTTTTGGAGGTGAGCAAGCTGAAGTTGCTCAAGTAATCTATCCTCCATCTGATTTTGAAATGATACATCATGAAGTACAATCTATGTACAGTCCTCCTGAAGGAAATAAGAATATTATTCTTGAGAAAGTAGACAAGCCAGTGCCTGAGGAAGTTTTGACCAAAGAGCAAGAAGCTCTATTGTCCAAGAAGAGATTCAGAGAACAAGCAGAGTTAAAGCCATATTTGGAGCAGTGGAGCACAACATCTAGGAATATTATACTGACTGCTTGGAAAGCTGCAAAGGACAATACCCTAGAGAGGGGCAAATGGTATTCTGAACAAGAATGGAGAAAACATGACGCCAGGCAAGAAACTATTGTACAGTATAGAAGGAAGGCAAAACTTGGGAAGCTACCTCCTAATGCACAGGAGGGTAGCAAATATTTCCCAAAGCCTTATCATTATTTTGAAAGACAAAAGATAAGGGCTGATGAGCTAAAGAAGAAAGATCAAAAGGGCAAGAAGCCAGTTGATGACACTGATGTTCCAGTTCAAGCCAAAATTCAATCTGGCAAGGGTATTGTCATCAAGGAGCCAAAGCATCCTTAAATTAGATTTACTAGATTTTATCACATTGTAAAATTTAGTGTCTAAAATCTATGTAAACTTATGTTAAAGAAACTTTTGTAGTTGAAGCAAAATATGATTAATGCTTGTTCTGTGTTAGCATTATTATTATTCTGTGATGATTTGTTTCATATGTTTTGTTATAAGTATTTACCCTGTCATATAATATTGTTATACATCATAATGTATATTTGTTATGAATAATGTATATCGTTGACTAAGGGTTATGACTTCGCCAAATAGGGGGAGATTGTTGGGTACATTGGAAAATGTGTACCAGATTTGAAGAAGCCTCACCCTACTCAATAATATGCATCGAGGTGTATTTGATGTGTTTTTGAGTTTATATGTGCAGGTTAAGTAATTGCAGGAAATGCAGAAAAATTTCTAAGTCCATGTGTCGACACCTAGAGAAGCAGTGTCGACACTTATGAAGGCTTGTGTCGACACTAGAGAAAAGCTGTGTCGACACTTGGAGTTAGCTGTGTCAACACCAGGAAAGGCTTTGTCGACACTAGAAGAAATTGTGTCGACACCAGGAGGCAGTGTCGACACACAGAGAAGCAAAGTCGACATCAACTGTGTCGGCACCAAAAGTCAGTGTAGACACATAGGAATACTTAGTCGACATCAAATGTGTTGACACCAAAAGGCAGAGTCGACACATAGAAGTATTTATCAACATCAACTGTGTCGACACACAGGACTTGTGTCGACACACAGCAAAGCTTCAACAAAGTTAAAGTAAAGAAGTACTTGTGTCGACACAAAGGAGATGTGTCGACACTCAGCAAGTTTCAACAAAGTTAAAGTAAAGAAGTACTTGTGTCGACACAAAGGAGATGTGTCGACACTCAGCAAGTTTCAATAAAGTTAAAGAAAAGAAGGCTTGTGTCGACACACAGAATCAGTGTTGACACATTCTAAAGAAGCTGTATCGAGAAGCTGTTACAACAACAGAAGGAGTTGTGTCGACACCTCCAAGGCATGTGTCGACACTTAGTCCACTTGTGTCGACACTTACACTACAAGAAAACTGACATTCAGTGACGAAAACGTAGTGACAAAAAATATTTCGTCACTAAAGACACCTCTTTAGTGACGAAATATTGTTCGTCGCTAAAAAACTATCTTCAGTGACGAAATAAACTTTTAGTCACTAAATACTTATCTTTAGTGACAAAAAATAGATTTTATCACTAAAGATAATTTTCTAAAATACGTCAAATAATTTTGAGCCCTTGGATCAAATTCCCCAAAAAAGCGCTCCTTTGATGTTCTCTACAAGAGTTGAAAATCCTTCATTCACGCCTAAGGGAACGCATTTCACTTTGGCCCTCCTCCACTCTCGCGAAATTAGGGCTACGAAGGAGGCGCACGCTCCATTTTCTCTTCCGCTACTCCACGACATGGCATTTCAGCGCGCAAAAGACCTGCATCGCTGACGTTGGGCATCAACAACAAAGCATCGTCCTCTTCTCTGATCCTATATTCGATGGACTCCTCGGTAGGCTTCCTCCATTCATGTAACCCCTCCAAATTGGCACTTATTTCGCCGGAATATTTCCTCCCCCAGCCGCCTTCTCACCGATCCTTTAACCCTTCACTGATCGACTCTTCATTTAATGACTATGCACTTTCAATCGGATACTTCTTCCATTCTGCACTTACAATCCACTTCTTCTTCGATCATCTTAACACATACATCTAACGATTTTTGCACATTTTTCCACACATTCATTAATTGTCGAATAGAACTTTGAAACCAGTTGACATGTCCTTCAGAAATTAAAATTATCTCATCCATATTACCCATTTTTTGGACAGTTAATTTCTCTTTTTAATCCATATAACAATGGAATCTATAATTTTATTTTACATCTTATTGGATATTGAGATGTTTCTGGCAAATGATACTTATAAAATTTATACTAATCAGAGAGCAATGGCTAGAGGTCTAAAATTGATGGACTGATAGTCTAGGATACTCTTAGATATATAGTAATGTTGTTTTTACACCTGGTTGTGATCTTGCAAAATAAGGCCCTGTTTGGCATGGTGGTGGCGATCATGAACATGCAGTTTAAATTGTCATTCGTTAACGCCCCCCTAAGGAACTTCATCCACTTTTATGTTCAAGCAAAGATGTTTGTTAGATGATCCTTAACGAATGACAATTTACCCCATGTGTTTACGACCGTCACTACCATGCCAAATGAAGCCTAAATCTTCATGAAGAAACAAACACGCTATTAAAAAATTCTATTGATGAATTATCCAGAGAACAAAAATAGTTGTCTATGCTTTTGATGAAGTCAGGCGCATGTTAAGATTGTATTTTGGAGTTTAAGCTGACTTGCATGTCTTTTTAGGTGATACCGGTGCTGATTTTGTTGTTCAGACCACGGATGTCTCATGAGGAGCATAATGCAAAGGTTTATAAACTAGTCATTCATGTTATAAAGCTTTCTAAAATAAAGAACATTAACATTAAACCATTGTTTTAGCAAGGCACATTGATTATGCTTATATATTTTTTTGACATCATTATTGTTGGCGACAATGTTATAAGGGCAAGTAATGAGTTTGCTTATTCTTTTTTGTGTGCAATATTTAGTCTTAAATTTTATGTAGGATTTTCGGGATTGGGCCACTTTTGTATATTCGGGTTGTTTAATGACTATATTATATATTAGAAAACTATTTTTTTTCAATTTCCTCTGCAGAACTCAAATAAACTTTGCAATCTACAAAGTGAAGATGTGTAAGTAGCACACCCAATCTACATGTTTTTCTTTATTTTTCTACTGTTGTTTCCATGAGGCTTCCTTACTTAGAACCAACAAAGGTATGCATTGCTATCTAGAGTACTTCTTTATTTTCAGAGAAGTTTTCAAGCATAGGAATGACTATGCACATCACTTGAGTTTCTACATTTGTGGTAGAAATCAAATCAGACCGTCAAAATCTTATTAGCTTAAGACAGTACGAAGCTAGGCTTGTTTTTGAACATGTATGCTTATATAGGTTTAATGCTATTAAAGTAGTATTTGATTACCACTGATTCAACCTGTGATGTTTGCAGTAGCATTTTAATTAGCAATTCTGGCTGCTTAATGTTACATGCAAATAAAGCCCTGTAGAATCTCCCGAGTCACCAAGTGCTTTATTGGGTCACTAAATATATGGTGCATAAACATAAGTTTTTTTTTCTTCTTTTTGGCAAACTGCATGGATAAGTGTCATATTCATTCCTTTAAATAATTCATTTCTCTCATTTATCCGCAGAAGTTGGTTGTGAAGGCCGTTAAAATTGATTCTCAACATGAAACTTATATTGCTATCATACATTATTGTTGATGGTAAGGTTAGTAGTCTTGGTTCTTCTTATGAAAGCATCTTCTATTTCTCTCTCATTTTTTATAACACTATAAGTTCCATTTCTCCCTAATTTTTGTGTAGATCAACGTTGAAGGGGTGACGAGGAACTTCTACTCAGGAGAATCACTCCTATTATGGCAATGATTGTGTGAATTTGTTATATATACGCGCCTCCAAGTAGTTAAAATTTGAACCACCAAGAAAGATCAAGACGGATCTCGTAGAAATGGTGCCTATGAGAAGCTTGAAGACGGGAGCTTAGAGAGGATGGAGAAATCACAATATATTTATTTATTTTGTGTTACATGTAAAAAAAGAATTATATATGCAAAGTTTTTTATTATAGATTTTTTTATAGATGTTGAATTTAGTAGAGTTAAACGCTCTATTGGTATGTACTAAAGGATTTGGGATATTTTCCATTTTTTTATTAATAAATTTAAAATAAACATTCTCTTTTCTTTCATGAATTTTTTTAGAAAATGAATATTTTATTTATTATTGTATTGAATGATGAAATGATAATTTTAGTAACTAAAATTCATTATTGCATTGCACAAGCAGTGACTTAATAAGTTTGATCACTAAATATATGTAGTGACAAAAAAAAGCCATAATATTTGCACATTTAGTGAAAAAATAGTTGTCACTAATAATATATATTTAGTGACAAAACTAGTTGTCACAAAAAAAGTACATTTAGTGACGGAAATTAATGGTCACTGAAATAGTACATTTAGTGACAAAATTAATAGTCACTAAAATAGTACATTTAGTGACGAAATTTTTTTTGGATGCTAAATACATTTTGTGACGCACATTTTGCAACCACTTTGTGACGGATCAAATTTGGTTGCTAAATGTCTTTAGTGACTAAGCCGCAATATTTTGTGACCAAAATCTTTGTCACTAAAAGGCTGTTTTCTTGTAGTGTTAGTCTACTTGTGTCGACACATAATGAAGATCAGACTCGACACTTTCAGACAGAGATAGTATTTTCAAGAAGTGACTGGATGACTTGATAGCTGCCAATTCTAACCAGTCAATCACAACTATCAATGCTGTCAGAAGATTGTTAGAAACCGGATCAGCAAGTTACCATGGAGGAAGACTATATAAAGACCTTCTCCTTCAACAGAAACAATTGAAGATTGATCACAAAAAGATAGAAGATCTACACAGATTTCTAACAACATAAAAAGAAGAAGACCTTCGACAGAAGATCTAAGAAGTTGGAGAGAGAGAGAGAGCTCCATCTAAGAAGAGAAGATGATGAACCAGGCTGCCAAGAAAGATTCAGATTGAGATCTGAATCTCAAGTCAGAAGCTGATTGAAGATCAACTTCTCAGGAGATTCAACCCTACTGAGTTCAGATTCAAGAAGTTTTGAAGAAAGCTAAGAGAGGTTGATCTCTGCCAAGTTCTTCCAAGAACAGTTCAAGAAGCCATCCATCCCTTCTCTCTCTATCTGAGTGGTGGTTAATTATTTTATAAACACTAATTTTTGTAGGATCTATTCTAGATCTGAGTTGTAAGCATATTATATAAAGGCTGAGTATAGGAGAATAGTTTCTCTGAGTAGTAGGGCTGTGAGCCTGAGGTGTAGGAGATTGTGATCTCTGAGTGTAGGCCTTGTTAAAGGCTGAGGTAGGGCAGATTGCCTGAGTTGTAGGAACCTGGTTTGGGTTCTGAGCTGTAAGATCTGAGGATCTGAGGTTAAGTGCAGGAGTTAGGCCGAAACTAGTACACTGCTAGATAGGCGAAGGGGGAAAGTGGATGTACCCAGACCTTGGGGAACCATTATAAAAACTGTGTGCACTCTGTGATTGATTATTGCTGTGATTGTTGTGCTGTGTTTGCAGTAGATTTGCAGTTTATTATTAGTTAACTGAACAACTTTTCTGCCTTAAAAGAAAAACAGGAATTACACCTATTCACCCCCCTCTAAGTGGTTAGGCACTAATTCTTTCAAGTGGTATCAAAGCGAGGTTCCTCAAAGAAGGACTTAATAGTATGAGTGAGATCCTTAAGGCAGATTCAAGAATCAAGAAAATGGGTTTAGGAGAAAATCATAAGGAGCTGGGTTCTATGAAATTACCCATATATAGAAAGGAGATATTTGGTATCTGGAAAGAAAGGGTCAGACTGTTTATGGAGGCTTCTGATCCAAGGATCTATATTACAGTCAAGGAAGGTCCTTATGTTCCAATGAAGATATCAATTCTGGATGTAAACCAAAGAATTCCTAAGGATTATTCATAGATGGCCAAGGATGTGATCATCTTGGCCACTATGGATAAGAGAGCCCAGAACATCATAGTGAGTGCCATTGATGATGCAACCTTTCAGAATTTGATTCACTGCAAGACCTCCAAGGAAATGTGGGATACTTTAATAGTCTACATGTAGGGATCTGAAGAAGTAAGACAAGATAGAAAATCTATGCTAAACCAAGAATATGAAAGCTTCAGACAAGGAAAGTCTTATAGTATAACTGAGTGTTATAAAAAGTTCTATAGAATAGTTAATGAGCTGATGTCATATGGAAGAATCTTCAGTACCTATGAACTAAATGATAAATTCCTAAGATCCCTGATAAAGGATTGGGATACTAAGATTTGTGTCATTAGGGAAGTGGCCAAACTTGCAGATATCTCTCCACCAACCTTGTTTGGAAAACTACTATCATATGATATACAACTAATGGCAAGGAAAGAAGAAGAGAAAAGTGCAAGAGTGGAGCATAGAGAAAAGTCTGTGGCCTTCAAGGTTGAAGCCGCTAAGAAAAATACGAGGATGTCTCCATCACCTCCTAATATTGTTGCTGAAACTGCTTCAGAAAATTCAGACAATCAGAATTCAGACAATAGTGACTCAGATGAAGATTTTGCAGCATTTACAAGACAGTTTCAGAGATTCCTGAAGAAGAAGCAGTAGAAGTCTAAGCCTTCCACATCTCAGCCTAAGGATGAGTATTATCAAAAGAGGAAGTCATCCAGGAAAGATAGGAGTAGATCTAAGCCAAGCAAATCTACAACATCCAAGATAGTTTGCTACTGCTGTAATAGGCCTGGACATGTTGTGGCTGAATGTCCAGATAAAAGAAAAGAGACTGCAGATAAAAAGAAGGGTCAACACCAGAGCAAGAAGGAGAAGTCCTTTGTTGCTAAGAAGGAGAAGACCTTGTCAGACCAATCTACTTCAGAGTCAGAATCTGAAGCTGAGGCCTACATTG
The DNA here is from genome assembly GCA_039583875.1 of Platanthera guangdongensis. NCBI lineage: Eukaryota > Viridiplantae > Streptophyta > Magnoliopsida > Asparagales > Orchidaceae > Platanthera > Platanthera guangdongensis. The sequence goes on from CM077157.1 coordinate 61,394,473, forward strand.
GTCTATATGCAGCAGATGAAGAAGAAGAGTTTCTCCAGGTGATGAACTCTATATATGAACAGGAAGACCATCAGTGCAAGGGACTGATGGCTGTGTAAGAGGAAGACAAGTGCCAGGATCAGCCTGATCCTAGTAAGGTACAATGTATTTCTAGAATTTCAGATTGCAGTACTGAGTCAGAGTCAGCAACATCTACATCAAGTGATATGGATGGGTCTGAGTCTGAAGGTGATATTCATCAGTTCATAGATGAATATGAAGACTTGCTACAGGCACTTAAGAAGAGCAAAACTTGGCCAAAAATCTGGCTAAGGAAATTGCAGATCTTAAGATGGTTGCATCTGAGTCAGATAAATTGCTGGATCATAAGTTGAACGAGATAGCCAGACTGAAAAACATTACTGTTATTCAGATGGGTACTATCACATTCAAGAATGATCAGATTAGAAATCTGGACGTTATACTTCAGAAAGAGAAAGAGATTGTAGCTAGTTTTTCTAAACCTAAATCTATATTACCCTTGATTGATGAGTTTGTACCTCAAAAGGGTAAAGCTGGATTAAGGCTTAAGAAAACTGCATGGACTGCTAAGTCCAAATCTAAAGGCAAAGCCCCAGCTCAAAACAAGAAGCCTGCTGTATACAATTCAGCTAGGGTTGTACCTAAACAAAGGTACAACAAGTTTGAGTGCTGGTGTTGTGGCAAGGTAGGCCACTTTGCCTTAGATTGTTGGCACAATTCTAGTGTCAAGGAGAGGAGCAATCTGCTTGCTAGAAGAGCTACATGCAGATTTGTTAAAGTTTAGACTAACTTGCACCAAGGACCCAAAAGTTATTTGGGTTCTAAGGTTAAGTAATCTGTGTTGCAGATGAGTCCAAGTTGTCATGCCCCAATATGGTACTTGGACAGTGGATGTTCAAGGCACATGACTGGAACAAGGGGGTTGCTGAAGGACTACACACCTATCATGGATGGCCCTAAAGTAACCTTTGGTGGTTCTGAAAAAGGAATCATTAAAGGATTTGGTAACATTTCTAGTAACCTAATTACTATCACTCAAGTGGCCTATGTGAAATGTTTGAAACACAAACTTATAAACATAAGTCAGCTGAGTGATTTAGGATATGATATTTCATTTATTAAGAATGGATGTCATATCAAAAGGTCAAGTGATCAAAAGGTCATATTGATAGGATTTAGGAAGAGAAATGTTTATTGTCTTAACTTTGAGTGTGAGAATAATGTTTCTCATATTTGTCTTGTAGCTGATGAGAGAGTCTCACATTGTGTTAAATGGCATAAGAGGCTGGCCCATCTTAACTACAAGACTATTGGCCAACTCTTTAGCAAAGAGTTAGTGAGGAATGGTCCTCAAGTTAAGTGTATAAAGGATGGGATATGCTCAGCTTGTCAGAAAGGCAAGCAGAACAAATCCACCTTTCATAGCCTTGAAAACAAGGATTTAGTGAGGTGTCTATACCTCTTGCATATGGATCTATTTGGTTCTATGCCAGTTCACAGTTTAGGTAGGAAGGTCTACACATTTATGGTGGTAGATGACTATTCTAGATATTCCTGGGTGTTCTTTCTAAGATAAAAATCTGAAACCCCAAGTGTCTTATATAGTTTTGTTAAACAAATTCAGAAGGAGTTGGATAGTACAGTGGTCAAAATCAGAAGTGACCATGACACTGAATTTCAGTCTGAAAGTATGACAAAACTGTGTGAAGAATTTGGGATTTTTCAAGAATTTTCCTCACCTAGAACACCTCAGCAAAATGGTATTACTGAAAGGAAGAATAGAACATTGATAGAGGCTGGTAGAACTCTATTGAGTGACACTTCTCTCCCAGAATATTTCTGGGCAGAGGCAGTAAACACTGTATGACATATGATCAATAAGGCTTCTATCACCAAGAGCCACAAAAAGACTCCCTATGAGATTGTGAAGGGCAGAAAACCAAACTTATCTTATTTTAGAATCTTTGGTTACAAGTGCTATATACTTAATAATGGCAAGTCTTATCTAACCATGTTTGCTGCCAAATCCCAAGATAGGATATTTGTTGGGTACAACAACAATAGTAAGGCTTATAGGGTCTACAACTTGGTTACTCAAGTTGTAAAAAAGTCTATACATGTAGTCTTTGATGAAACAAGACTGATTAACTGTGAGTTGCCAAGTAGTCCTTGCAGTTCTACAGGTTTAAATGAGATAATGGACAAGCTTATCATTACAGAAGATTCTACTGCAAATCAGGAAGTGGAAAATGGTGGCTGCTGTGCAGGGGGAGTACAAGACTCTCTATATGCTGAAGAACACCAAGAGGTGCAGCTTAATGAAGAGGCTGGAGGTGTACAACCTGGAGATAGACTACCTCCAGCTAATAGACACTTAAAGGATCATCATGCAAATCAGATAATAGGTGATCCAAGACAAGGAGTCCAAACAAGAAGCAGGAATCTGAGCACAGTTCTTTGCTCCTGCTTCCTATCACAAGTGGAACCAAAGAAATTTGAAGAAGCTATTCTAGACCCACATTTGATTGATGCAATGCAAGAGGAGATGAATCTGTTCAGAAGATGTAAGCTTTGGAAGCTAGTTCCTAAACCAAAAGACCACAATATCATTGGAACAAAGTGAATATTTAGGAACAAATTGGATGAGAATGGGATCATTGTGAAGAATAAAGCAAGACTTGTTGCAAAAGGATACATGCAGGAAGAAGGTATTGACTTTGATCAAACCTTTGCCCCAGTAGCAAGACTGGAGGCAATCAGGATGTTCCTTGCTTATGCAACATATCAAGGCTTTAAGGTATTTCAAATGGATATAAAGTCAGCTTTCCTTAATGGAAATCTAAAGGAAGAAGTCTATGTAGAGCAGCCCTCAGGTTTTGTTGATCCTCACAAACCTGATTATGTTTATAGACTTAGGAAAGCACTGTATGGGTTGAAACAAGCCCCAAGGGCTTGGTATGAAATCCTGTCTAGTTTCCTCATTGAGAACAAATTTTCAAGGGGGAAAATAGACAAGACTCTATTCCTTAGGGAATCTAAAGGAAATATTATCCTAGTCCAAATATATGTTGATGTCATAATATTTGGGTCTACTGAAAGTAATCTTTACAGAAAGTTTGCAAAACTTATGCAAGGAAAATTTAAAATGAGCAGTATAGGAGAACTTAAGTTTTTCTTGGGTCTCTAAGTAAGACAGACTGAAGATGGCTTGTCCATAACTCAGTCTAAGTTCACCCTGGAGTTAATAAAGAAGTATGGTATGGAAACATCCACTACCATGAGAACTCCTATGGGGTCAAGTGTGTCTCTAAGCAAAGATGATGTAGGGAAACCTGTAGATGAAACTTTGTATAGAGGGATAGTTGGCTCCCTTCTATATCTGACTGCTAGTAGACCAGATATCATGTATGCTACATGTGTCTGTGCTAGGTACCAATCATGCCCTAAAGAATCTCATCTGACTGCAGTCAAAAGGATTTTGAGATATCTTAAGGGCACCCCTAATCTAGGCCTTTGGTACCCTAGGAATGCAGATTTTCTACTGACAGGCTATTCAGATGCAGATTTTGCAGGTTGCAAGGAAGATAAAAAAAGTACTACAAGCACCTGTCAATTTCTAGGTGGAAGACTAGTGTCTTGGAGCAGTAAGAAGCAGACCAGTGTGACAATCTCCACAGCTGAGTCAGAATATGTTGCTGCAGGAAGCTGCTGTGCACAACTTTTGTGGATTCAGCACCAGCTAGAAGATTATGGTATTCAAGTAAGTAGAACACCTTTGCTTTGTGATTCTACAAGTGCAATTTCTATTGCTAATAATCCTGTTTCACATAGTAGGACTAAGCATATAGAAATTAGATACCATTTTCTTAGAGAACATGTAAAGAAAGAGGACATCTCACTAGAATATGTCAAAACAGATTATCAAATTGCTGATATGTTTACTAAGCCTCTAGATGAAAATAAATTCAATAAATTTAAAATTGAATTAGGAATGTTGAACTTAGAATAGTTTAATAAAATTGGCTAAGTAAAATAGTGTCGACACAAGGAGTTGTCTGTGTCGACACATAGAAGTGGTGTCGACATTCCAGAGAAATGATGTCGACACATCTAGAAAATTGGTGTCGACACTTCAGAGTAGTGTCGACACATCCAGAGTAGGTGTCGACACTTAGGTTCAACACAGATTTCGTCGAGTGGAGTATCAACTAATCGTCGAACACAGATATATAAGTGTCGACACATAGCAGTCAACACTTATGTCGAGACATTAGAAGTCTGTGTCGACACTTAGGTTTAACACAGATTTCGTCGAGTAGAGTATCAACTAATTGTCGAACGCAGATGTATAAGTATCGACACATCATAATTGGTGTCGACACATATAAGTCATCACTGTTGTCAAGACTTAAGTAGTCTGTGTCGACACTTTTCAACAGTGTCAACACATTAAGAGGATTTTTGACGTGCCTTTTCACCTTCGTTTTTAGAAAGGCATAAATAAGTTCTCAACATTGTCTGTCGACACGCTCTCCATAGTTTCGAGACCAAACCTTTGTATCGACAACTCTCTCATCTAAATTCAAGATTTCTCTAAACCCTAATGACGCCCAAGCTTGAAGATAACGTCAATGAAGGATATAAGCTAGTATGAAATGCATTTGACCATGCAGAACCCAAAATTAAGGAGGTTGTAACCCTAATTGAAGAGAATGGGTTGGAAGTTCTAGTTTCAGAGCCAACCAAGATTTGGAAGAAGGAAGTACTCGAATTCTTTGGTGCAGCTTTTCTAGATCAGGTTGGACTCAAAATTCGATCCACAGTCCATGGAGTAAAAGTAAAACTCACCCAGAAGAGTTTAAGTAAAGTTCTTCACCTGCCTAAAACACAAGAGGAATAAGATATACCAGCATCAAAACAAGGGAGGCACTTCAATGGTGTGGACTGAATTCCACCATGAAGATTGGCTCAGTATTTAACAGGAAAGGCATGAATATGCAAGGAAAGTTCTTATCTGAAGTGGTAGGAAAGGTGATTCTGTGCAAGCTAGGTGGGCATGATAGGATATCAGCTCACATGTTCAGCTTAATGACAAGGGATCATCGTTAAACTAAAAACTGATTGGTCAGCAGTTATTTTTTAGAAGATTACTGAAAGCATTAAGAAGCCCAATCTGGGTAGAATTATGAGCCTGTACTTAGCTGGAACTATTCCAGAAGTAATGGAACAAGCAGCTGGTTCTAAAATTAATCACATGAGGAGGATGGACATTAGGATTATCTCAAGATGGGATAAGGTCCTAAGTAAGGACATGCCTGATGATGAAAGGCAAGAAGTTCCAGAAAAATCAACAGCACAAGAAATTCCTGCACAAGACCCTGCAGATGAAGATGCACAGAGGCAGGGGGAGCAATCATCTGCTAGCCCCATTCACCTGGATCCACTCCAGGGGGAGCCTCACCATGAGGAAGTGCCAACTCACTTGGACAGTGAAATGGAAACACAAACCATACTTGAGGTAATACATGAAGTAAATCAAATAAATTTCAATAATGAAGATGAACTACTAACTGAATATTTAATTGATGTTGACCAGCCAACTTAATTAAACAGTCAAGCTCAAGATGTTGTGCTGGAGGATACATCTGATATTGCTAATGCTCCAGAGATCACAATGCCTCAAGTTCCTTCTCAACAAGAGTTTACCTTAGAAGAGCTGTTTCCTGATATTGAGGGGGAACATGCTGGTTTTGAGGGGGGGGGGGGGGAACTGCTTTTGAGGGGGAACAAGTAGAAACTCATGAAGAGACTGCAAGAAATGAGGAGGAGCAAATTAGAACTGAGACTGAGGAGCAAAGGAATCAGGGGGAGCTACCTAAGACTGCACAAGACTTGCCTCTTAGTCCAAAGGATAAAGTAGATATAGCCAGTACCTCTTACTCTGAGGATGTAGCTGAGGTTCAAGCCAAGAAAAGGAAGCTCATGGTCTTCAAGAGAAGGAGTCAAAGCTACAAGAAGGCACTACAAATAGTTGCTCCACAGCCTGCCCCAACAGTTGATTACAGTTCATTGTTAATATCTTTACAAGTGAAGTTGGATGAGTAAAGGATAGCAATGGAGAAGTATATGGATGAGACTCACAAAGATCTCCAATTCTCCTTGGCTCAAGATATAAAATCTATAAGATTTGAAGTGAATCAAAATAAAAAGGAAATGACTGATTGTTTTCATAAAGGGTGTAATGCAGTGGTTTTCCTTGCTACCCATCAAGAAAAGATAAAGACACAAGTTGATGATATAGCAGTGAAGCAGGGATATGTCTTAGAAAATCAGATTAGAATGAATGATAATCTGACTGCATCCCATAATGCAATTGTTACTGAAATGAAGAATATTACAACTGCCCTAACTGAGGACAAGACTAATGCCAATGCAGAGTTTGCTAAGCAATTACAAGAAGGAATAGCTGCTATTTAAACAGCTATCAAGGATTCCCAAAAGACTATTTCTGCACAGCTCCTAAAGTTAAAGGGATTTTATAAGGATGGTGTTAACTTTCTGGATGAACAGATCAGATTTCAGAAGGATGATCTTAGAGATCATATGGTTAGAGAAGTCATAAAGGGGGAGAGAGTACTAGTCAAAGCTGGATCTGATCATGCTAAATGGATTTCCAATAGCATCAGAGCCACACTTGGATATCCACCCCTGTGTGATGATGACAATGTGGCTGAATCTAATATACATCCTGCTATTTTTGGAGGTGAGCAAGCTGAAGTTGCTCAAGTAATCTATCCTCCAGCTGATTTTGAAATGATACATCATGAAGTACAATCTATGTACAGTCCCTCCTGAAGGAAATAAGAATATTATTCTTGAGAAAGTAGACAAGCCAGTGCCTGAGGAAGTTTTGACCAAAGAGCAAGAAGCTCTATTGTCCAAGAAGAGATTCAAAGAACAAGCATAGTTAAAGCCATATTTGTAGCAGTGGAGCACAACATCTAGGAATATTATATTGACTGCTTGCCAAGCTACAAAGGACAATACCCTAGAGAGGGGCAAATGGTATTCTGAACAAGAATGGAGAAAACATGACGCCAGGCAAGAAACTATTGTACATTATAGAAGGAAGGCAAAACTTGGGAAGCTACCTCCTAATGCACAGGAGGCTAGCAAATATTCCCAAAGCCTTATCATTATTTTGAAAGACAAAAGATAAGGGCTGATGAGCTAAAGAAGAAAGATCAAAAGGGCAAGAAGCCAGTTGATGACACTGATGTTCCAGTTCAAGCCAAAATTCAATCTGGCAAGGGTATTGTCATCAAGGAGCCAAAGCATCCTTAGATTAGATTTACTAGATTTTATCACATTGTAAAATTTAGTGTCTAAAATTATGTAAACTTTTGTTAAAAAGAAAACTTTTGTAGTTGAAGCAAAACATGATAATGGCTTGTTCTGTGTTAGCAAGTATATTATTCTGTGATGATTTGTTTATATGTTTTTTATAAGTATTACCCTGTCATATAATATTGTTATACATCATAATGTATATTTATTATGAATGATGTATATCATTGAC
>CM077157.1:61402572-61485768 GCA_039583875.1 Platanthera guangdongensis
CGCTTATTTTATATTACTTGTGCGACCGGTACACTTGCCGTAAACCGCATCAAGTTTTTGGTGTCGTTGCCGGTAGTTTTCTTACATTTTCTAGCTAGAAATGTAAGATAACTACGTCCATTTTCAAACTACACTATCAACAACAAAAGAATCAGGTCGAAGCGCCATTTTTCACCCCCACAGGTCCTCCACTCATCTCCATCGTCCGGGAAGCTTTCTCCGGCGATCTGAAGCCATCTTCAACCCTTCGGAGAGTTTCCAACCACCAGCAGTGTGGAACAGAGATCTTTAGGCACTACTAATTTGGGCAAAGAGGGAGAAAAGATTGAAGGAAAGAGAAGAAGACGAAGGAAGACAAGTTTTTTGACAACCCATTTACCTCCGGACGCAACCAACGTTCTGAGCCGAGAAGTGGACTGAAAACCCACCATTCCGGACAAGAACCATGACTAGGCTTTCCCCCTATCGGTTTATTATACCTCTTCTCATAGTGAAGTGTATTCTTAAGCTTGTAATGAACCTGAACTTACTTTTATTTATCTATGAATGAAGTTTGCTTGGGATAGTTACATCTTCTTTGTTAGATGTGATGCACTTGCCTCCATTCACATCCACTCCACTCGCCCACTAGAACCACTCTAGCAAAGACTAGTGTTGGTAGTTGAAGAGGTGATTGAAACCCTCACTCTCCGTACGTGTGTTCATTCCATCCGCTTGCTCTCCGTCCATTTGCATCACGAAGCACGACATAGCAGCCTGCACTAGTTCCATTCACCAAGCGAAGCGGTGCTGACGATTAGTTCTCCTTTTGTTTTGTTAGCATTAGGAATCAAAAACCAACCTCTTTTATTGTTTCGTTTAACTCTTAGTAACGATCTTTCTGCGACGCTATCACGATACCAAACCGACATTGCCTCGAGATCGATATTCGGGGAAGCTATATCCAAAATTATTACTTCACGGTAACCGGTGCACTTGCCGACGCATCAAGTTTTTGGCGCCGCTGCCGATTCCTATTTATATTTTGATTTTCGAGCTCATTTGGGCTAGTTTTCTTTCACTAGCACTTCACTTTTAGTTTGTTATCGTATATATTTCACCTAATCTTTATTTCCATAGGAAGTGCACTTTTAGGCCCATGGTTGTGTATTTTTTTTTTACTTTTATTGATTGTACTTCTAATTGTGATCGCCTGGAATGTTTGCACATATCAGTGATTAGTTTTTCTTGCAGGTACAAGGGATATGTGGGTGCTCTGGCTTGGTTTGGGGCACATTTATGCCTGAGGGCCACTAATCGTGCGATTTTGCATGCGCACGCTCAGTGGATTCCTTAGCGCACGACAACTGGTCGTGCGTCACTGATTGTGTGCATTGATTCCATTTTTTACCAGGATCTGCCATGCCAATACGCACTATCTCAGGACATAGTGCGCACGACCATGGGTTGTCCGCCACTAATCGTGTGCATTATAATTTCTGCAATCTATAAATACGCAGGTTCCGACCTAATTCCACATTTTGGACTTTTCTCCGCCTTTTTCGTCTCCGAGGAGGGTTCCGCCGATCTCCTTCTTCATCCACCATAGGGAGGGGCTCCGGGCAAGATTTCAACACCAAATTCAAGCCAGAGCTTCCTCTCAGCCTCCTCTCGTCCTCCTCCTTCATCCTTGAGCTTCAAGAAGGGTTTGACCTACCTTTCATCATCAAGCTCGTAGGTGTTTGTGTCATCCTTCACCGGATCATGACATGAAGAAGACGGGTCCATTGGGAGTTAGGGATAGCCTCCTCTACCATGGATGCAGTGGAGGACCAAGCTAGTATGCGGATTGACAACCTGGCGATTCCTTCCGGTAATCCTCATCAAGACTTTGGATCCGGTCGATTTCACACTCTCTTCTTCTGTTGTTGTTGATAGTGTAGTTTGATCTCTATGTATTTGATGAAGTGTACTTAATTTGATATACGTTTGTGTACAATCATGTCTATGTAATTTGATATTCACGTTAGTTGCTTGAGGTGCGCCCTTTTCCATCCTCCACCACACAGTGCCGCACTAGCAATTGCTAGTGGCGTGCGTAGCGAAGAGGTTTTCACAACTCGCATTTTCTCCGAATTTAAGAAGTATCAGAGTATGAGAAAACACGCGTCGTGATGCCACGTCGAACAGGGGATAACTGTCGACGCTCAGGCAAACACCATCTAACTAGACTATGAAAATTCATATGTTTAATGATTAGAAAATCAGTTATATTTTAAAGGCCGTATCCCTCGGCCCTGTGGATCACCTATTCCACAGTTTAAAAACTATACTTATATGTAGAGAAAAATACTTTATTTATATTTGACATCCTATGAGAGTGCAAAAGTGTCCCCCGAGGTCAACTTATACTATGCAAGACTCTAGATTTATTTTATATTATAAGTAAGAAAACGATCTTTTTACGTTGCTTGGAAAGTAGTGTATGAGTTTTATAAACATGCTGATCATGAAATATACTTATAATAGTGTTTTTAGGTTTAAAAGTAACTAGCAACCTAGCATAAATCTTCCCAAGAGCAAATAGACTATCTCCAGAAAGGTAGCAGTAAAAGAAACATATCTAGTATCATAGGTAAAAACCACCAGCGGATGTCAACAACCTGACACGAACCTACTGGCGAGCATGTATGTCTGTAAGAAAAAACAGAAAACTACCTCACAAGACCAAGAAACTGATCTCTACAGTACAAGAGATCACCAGCAACAGCACAGCAAAACTAGCCGCCTACTCGGCTACTAATCAGAACCTGAGGCATTCAGAGAAGAAAAGAACACCTCAGCAAGTAAAACAAAAAAGTTGGATGGAAGTGTTATATAAAAGAGTACGCAAAAGAAGAAAGTAAGACAGTAACAGACAAACATTGTCCAAGACAAGACGCACTGGCACCAAGTGCGAGAAAACAACAACAACCCTGTCATAAAACCTGCAGAGTCTACAAGGCAAACATGTGCCAACAAAAGTTGCAGTCTACAATGGAAGAAACATCTAACAATCCTAAATTGTGAGTAATGGCAGTAGTAAAACAACCTGGACCTGAGTTGGTGACCAAAAACAGTCCCCCAAACAAACAGTTCCAACTAAAAATACGCTGTGTCAGCACAATGCCACCACATACCCAGCCCGTACCTGGGATTAAAAGGTGGCAACCACGGCTATACCCAGCCCGTACCTGGGACTAAAAGGTGGTGGCCACGGCTCGCACACAAAACATCCCACTCCTTTAGAGCGTCAAAACACCACTACCTGCCATAACCCACAATTCGGCCCTCAAAAATAATGGAAGAAACGAATGGCCGACAAAACATCCCCACCTAGGAGGTAATCACTCGGGAAAAAAAGAAAATGGAAAAAAAAGGAATTCGGTTAAGGCAAAATAAATGTCGATCTCAGCTTACAAGAAAACGTCGATCTCAGTTCGACGATTTTCGTCGAACTCAGATCACAGGAAAAACGTCGATCTCAATTCGACGATTTTCGTCGAACTCAGATCACAGGGAATCGTCGATCTCAGTTCGATGATTTTCATCGAACTCAGATCACAGGGAATCGTCGATCTCAGTTTGACGATTTTCGTCGAACTCAGATCACGGGAAATCATCGATCTCAGTTCGACGATTTTCGTCGAACTCAGATCACGGGAAAATCGTCGACCTCAGCTCGACGAGTTTCGTCGAACTCAGATCACGGGAAAATCGTCGACCTCAGCTCGACGATTTTCGTCGAACTCAGATCGACGATTTTCATCGATCTTATGTAACCGGAGATCGTCGATCTCAGTTCGACGAACAACGTCGAGCTGATAACGATGAACGTCGTCGACCTGGCAGCTTTGAGCGCACTCAACGCTGTCAACGCTTTTATACTTAGCATAAAACCAAGCCCGGCGTTGAGTAAGCTTCCCTCACTCAACAATTTTACACTTAGGCAAAACCAGAGAAACTCAAACCTGAACTAATCATCGCCCACAGCCAGAAACGCTACAACTTAATTCCTGTACCCTCCTCATCTCTCCAGACCACTTCATTTAGCCCAGAAATGCTCTAATCAACTAGACTAAGGAAAAGAGGGGGGTTCTGATACATCCATTACACAGGCAAGCCTAATTTCCCCCAATTCGTGCCTAACAAAGACAGATTACTTTGTCCAAAACCAAAATTAAGGCCACAGCACAAATATCCGGCTATAGTTACTATGCAGAACAGGAAAAACATCTCCACTCTCATCTCTATTCCCAGCCTGAGAGCAAGTTGAATTAACAGCAGGAAGTCAAAGAAAGAAGAAAAACATTTAACAACAAGGCCGATTCTTGAGTAAACTTGTACAGAGAGTGATCAAATAGGCTTAAGCATTTACGTGACTAAGATTAATAGACACTGAACATTAATATCCAAGTAACAGGGTGATCTATGAGCGGCAAGGTATAAAACAAACTAAAACAAGTTACTTGGCAAGGGCAGGAGCACCACTTGCTTTAATTTCCGGAAGGTCTCGGCCGACTTTTCTGCCTCCCCACAGTCCTGGCAGCAAATACCTAACCGAGCAAGACTGGACATTTTCGGAGAGGGAAAGGGGTCAAACGAAAATCTACAACACCATAGACAGACACAAAATGGAGAAAGCTTGCCGTTGAAAGGAAGATCTAGGGGAGAGCAGTCCAGATCTAACCTCAGAACGAAAATCTGACCGCTAGAACTCCAGGAATCGGCGGTGGAAGGCAAGGGTAGCCCACCGGTTTTCCTCTCTTGTATAGGGACGACGGTTATGCTAATTCCAAAAAGATAATGAATAGTCTTTATTCTAATTTAGGACCATTTATAGACCGCGGCTAAGTCCCAAATACTTTCTATTCTTAGCCAACCCAAAAGCTGTCAGCCACCTTTTCACCATAACTGCTACTTTCTAAAAAAGAAAATCTATATATAATATATAATATCACATTATTAAAATACAAAACGACGCGAAACCCGAACATCCTCAGAATTCGACGAAATTTGCCCGTAGATAAATACCCACGCTACGAACGCAGCAGCGAAGTCGAAATCAACTTTCGACAAACAAAACTCGGGTTATCACCACCCGAAGCCAAAACATAAGCATCCCTCGAGAGGCCTCACCGGTCACCAAAACAGACCCGGTTTGCTAGGGAATCTTGCCAAATACGCTACCAACAACCACACAAGCAATCTAAAGAGCTAAGACCACGCTCTAACAAATGGCACAAGCCGGAAATGCGTCAACATAATGCCAAACGAGAATTAAATAATCGCAGAAAAAATCGGGGGCTTTACAGTCACTCCCCCTACAGGAAAGTTTCGTCCTGAAACTTTACAAACACTACTTCTACTTATAGAAGGAAAGTAACAAACAGGAGTTATAAGAAAGAAAACATACCGATCAAATCCGGGAAACAAGTGAGGGTGAGCCTCCCTCATAGCCGACTCTAGCTCCCAAGTCGTGTTTTCCAAATCCTGATTCTTCCATAGGACTTTCACCATTGGGATAGACTTTGTCTGCAGCACCCGATCTTGAGTATCCAGAATGTGGACCGGCACATCAGCATATGAAAGATTCGGCTCCAACTGGGGCACAACATCCAAGACTTGCTCACTGCTTTGTAAACACTTCCGTAGTTGGCTTACATGGAATACATTATGAACACCATGAAGGTTTGCTGTCAAGTCCAGCCTATAGGTTGACATGCCAATCCGTTCAACAATCTTAAACGGGCCCACATACCTCGGATCCAATTTTCGGTTCTTACCGAATTTCTTAACATCAACCATCGTGGAAACCTTAAGAAACACAAGGTCCCCTACAAAAAACTCCAAGTCAGACCTACGCCGGTTGGCGTTCTTCTCATACCGCTCCTGAGCTATCTGAAGCTTTTCTCGAATAAGCTTCATTGCGACTTCCATTTCCTCGAGCGCATCTGGACCCAACACAGGCCTCTCACCGACCTCGGTCCAAAACAAGGGAGTTCCGTAGCGCCTCCCATGCAAAGCTTCAAACGGAGCCATTTGCAAGCTCTCTTGGTAACTGTTATTGTATGTAAACTTCATAAGCCACAAACGCTCATCCCACGCTCCACTGTGGTCCAAGATGTACCACCTGATCATATCCTCAACTATCTGGTTCACTCGCTCAGTCTGACCATTGTTCTGCGGGTGGTAAGCTGTTGAATACCTCAAATCTGTACCCAAACCCTCCTGCAGACTCCTTCAAAAGCGAGATGTAAAACGGGAGTCTCGATCCGAAATGATGCTAACAGGAACACCATGCAAACGGATGACTTCATTCAGATACAGCTCTGCTATCTTTTTCATCAGATAGTCAATCTGGTACGGCACGAAGTAAGCACACTTCGTCAGTCTATCCACTATAAACCAAACAGAATCAAATCCCCTTGGAGATCTCAGTAAGCCCGCAATGAAGTCCATAGAAATACTTTCCCATTTCCAAGTCGGGATCTCCAACGGAGTCAACTTACCACCAGGCCTTCCATGATCGGCCTTCACACACTTGCAAGTGTGGCACTCAGCAACAAATCGGGCTATGTCCCCCTTCATCCCATACCACCAGGCGATTTGCTTCAAATCATGGTAAATCTTTGTAGATCCTGGATGGTAGGCAACACTGGATCCATGAGCCTCTCTGTATATCATAACCCTGATGTCTCCAACAGCGGGGATGCAAAACCTATCGCGGTACTTCAAAGTACTCGCATCATCGATAGAAAAATCCGGCAACTCCCCTCTCTCAGTCCTAAGGTATAAGTGCAGAAGATCCGGGTCATCCTTTTGGTGCAACCTGGTAAGTGAAATCCAAGACGGCTCTGCCACTGCCAAACTGCTCTGCATGTCACAGCATCCCACAGAGATATCCATCAGGAGGAACTCTTCCACTAAACGATCGGTGAAGCGATTAAAGATCTTCCCCGTCTTCCGACTCAGGGCGTCGGCAACCACATTGGCCTTGCCCGGATGATACTGGATCTCCACATCGTAATCGGCCACATACTCTAGACACCGCCGTTGGTGCAGATTCAACTCCTTTTGTGTGAACACATACTTTAGACTTTTATGATCTGTGAAGATCTTACACTGAGCACCATAAAGTAGATGTCTCCACAGCTTTAGTCCATAAATCACTGCTGTAAATTCAAGGTCATGTGTAGGGTAATTTCTCTCATGAGTCTTTAATTGCCTTGACCCATACGCAATCACTTTTCCATCCTGCATCAACACGCAACCCAGACCAGCATGCAAAGCATCTACGTACACATCATACTCCACACCCTCAGTAGGTAGGGTCAGAACGGGAGCAGTGCACAATCTGTTCTTTAGTTCCAGGAAGGCTTCTTCTCACTTCTCGCTCCAAACAAAGGCCGCGTTCTTATGAGTCAACCTGGTCAAAGGTGCAGCCAGGGTGGAGAAACCCTCCACGAATCTCTTGTAGTAGCCGGCCAACCCTAGGAAGCTTCTAATCTCCTTGGGTGTGTCCGGACTGCTCCAATCCATCGCTGCTACAATCTTTTCCGGGTTGACCGAGATCCCATCCTTATTCACCACGTGGCCCAGAAACGAGACCAGAGGCAGCCAAAAGTCACACTTGCTCAGCTTGGAAAATAACATGTGGTCCCTCAACTCTGATAGAACCAAGCGCAGATGCTGCTCATGCTCCTCAGCATTGCAAGAGTAGATCAACACATCATTGATGAATACCACAACGAACTTGTCTAGAAAATCCTTGAACACCCGGTTCATCATATCCATGAAAGCTGATGGTGCGTTCGTCAAACCAAACGACATCACTAGAAACTCAAAGTGTCCATGCCTCGATTTAAATGCAGTCCGTGTAATATCTGCCTCACGGATCCTGAGCTGATGATAGCCAGAATGAAGATCGATCTTGGAAAACACCGTGCTACCACGCAACTGATCAAATAAGTCATTGATCCTCGGCAGAGGGTACCTGTTATTAATGGTGATTTTGTTCAGCTCCCTATAATCGATGCACAGCCTCATCGACCCATCCTTCTACTTCACAAATAGAACAAGAGCACCCCAAGGCTACGAACTTTGCCTGATAAAGCCTTTTGCCAATAACTCGTCCAACTGGACTCGCAACTCCTCCAACTCACGAGGGGCCATCCGGTATGGCGCCTTAGTAATAGGATGCGTACCCGGTTCCAAATCAATCACATACTCAACATCTCGATCGGGGGAAGACCAGGAAGGTCATCGGGAAAATATCAGAGAAACCACGTACAACAGGAATCTCCTCCAAGCGTGGTACACTAACAGCAATCCCAACAGCCGAGACTAAACAAGCAAAACAATCAGAATGAAACAACTTCTGAGCACATACCGCAGAAATGACGGGAAAATCCTGGCAAGGATAAGCATACACACTTCCAGGCTGACCGTTGTCCTTGATGTAATCCAAGCGCTTCTCTTTGCACTGAATAACCGCATCATACTTAGACAACCAGTCCATGCCCAGAATAACATCGAAGTCCTCTAGATCAATCATCTTTAAGTCTGCCTTCGCAAGAAAGTCACCCAACAAAATAGGGCAATCCAGAATGCCCACATCTGATAACACAGATTCACCAGAAGGGAACTTGATGCGGAAGGTATCACGAACTTGATCTAGAATCAACTGATAGCGCTTCATAAAAGCTCTAGCCACAAATAAGTGGGTAGCGCCGGAGTCGAACAGAACATGTGCTCAGCGGTTCTTCACCTTAAATTTCCCTATAGGAGTATATAGCAACTAAGGAACTACCAAAACAAAAACTATAACCATTCTAATAAACAAAACTTTCAGGCTAGGAAAACAACTAACCTGAGATGACCTGAGTCGAAGTTTGAGCCTCCTCGGAAGAGATTACGTTCAACTTTCCTTTGCCCTTGTCCACACGCTAAGGTGGAGGTAATGCCTGAAGTGGAACTGCTTGAAGAACAGGCTGGACCTGATGACACCTTATCTTGATATGGCCCTTTTATCCACACTGATAGCAGACTTTATCCTTGGACCAGCACTGGGCAGCATCATGCCCGGGTCGCTTGCAAACAGAACAGGAAACATCCTTCCTAGGAGCACCTTGAATAGCATGAACTTGTTCCTTCTTCTGAGCTCCCTCCTTCTTGAAACACATCTCAACAGGGTGGCCTGGCCGGCCACAGAAGTTATACACTACCTTGCTCTTCTTTCCCGAAGCAGCACCGGGTACCTGTGGGTTCTTCTCTTCAGCAGACTTCCTCTTGTCCTTCCTCGTTTGCTGGAGTCTATTCTTTGCGGTCTCAATTTCCTCCACTTTCAGAGCAGCCTCCACTACCCCAGCATAAGTCTCTGATCCATATGCACTGGCCAACTGCTGAACCTCGCTCCTCAAGCCACTAAGGAACCGCTTGACTCGATCAGCTTCAATACTCACCAACCCAGGGGAAAATCGGCTCAACTTGCTGAACTCTACCTCGTACTCACTGACCGTGAGTTGCCTCTGCTTCAGGTGGAGGAAGTCGTTCATTAGTCGGTCACGCTCGACCGAAGCCAAGAACTTCCTCAACAGCATCTCCTTGAATAAACCCCAAGAGCAACCAGCTACCAAACTCTCCTTTTCTCTAAGCCACCAACTCTTAGCCAAACCCTTAAGCTGATAGGCGGCTATCATCACTCTCTGATCATCTGCAATACTGGAGTACATGAACATCTCCTCCATGGAGATCAGCCAATCATCTATGACCATGAAATCTTCCTTCCCATCATATGTAGGAGGGCTAAGTCTCTGAAACTGTGAGATAAAGGTCATCTCTGCTGGCACCACAACTGGAGTTCTCAAGGGAGCAGGAGAGGGAGGAGTAGCTAACCCACCTGTAGGGTCTTGCACTCCCTGAGTCTGTCCTGCCACAACTGCCACCAGAGACTGGATCTGGGCCTGCATCTCCACCAACTGCCTGGTCAAGGAATCGTTGCTCTATCGCAGGCTATCGATCACCGCATCACTATGCGCTCCAGAAGACTCACCCTCAGACAGGGGAGTCGACCTAGTCGAAGGACGTCTCTCCATCCTAAAACCATAAAAAAAACTGAGGTCGAAACCTAGTACAACAGTTAGAACAAACTACTAGTACAGATAATACATACATAAATATGAACTTTTAACTGTTATACTTGCTCTGGGATTTTATTTTATTTTTACAAAAGTGATGTTATGCTTAACCTAGGATGGTTTAACATCATCAACTAACTCTTGTGCCTAGATAGGAAATGCATGAATTTATATTCTTTTTCTGATTTAAAACCATGTGTGTACATATGTCATCCTGCAAATCTTTAGCTTGGCACGTTGTGCTTATGCAATGTTATGTTATGCATGATTGTGCAATGTAACACCCCCTATCCGTCGCATAGTATATAGCAGTAGGTCCGGCCGGGACCCGACGCCATATACCACAGACAGACTGGGTGGTTACGCATGGAAACCATCCAACCAATCTCAACGTCCTACACAGAGCATTCTAGCGGAAGCAGTTTATAAAAGTTGTAAACAAGAACCCAGCATTAGAGCACGAATGTCCACTAGTACAAAATTAGGAATGTATACAAAATACCCAAAATCGGCCTTAAGGCCTTACAGAATGTTTCACTTGAATAAAACATGATTTACAAACCACGGCACGCAGGCCGGTCATACATGAATAAAGCAATAAACATTTCCATTCGGGCCTTCGAGGGCCGGCTTCGCAAAAAGGGCTTTAGCCCGCTATTGACCGCTTGGTTCGGCTGCACCTGCAAACAACAAACCACCGCACGGTGGCAAAACAAGGCAACGGTCAGCAATGCTGACCAAATTATAACGATCCCGCCCCCAACTCGGGGCGGCGATGCTCCTTCCCTGCATTTTATTAGCATAAGCGAGCAATAAATACATAGCCATTTCATCACAGACGTTGGCTCGCACGGCCACACGCCCCGTGCTCTCAGGGCACATTCTTGGTGATCGCAGTCTAAGCCGCTAACACACCACCATCTCTAGGACGGCAATAACTCGTGAGCTAAATGGTCTTTTAGGCAAACGTTACGACACTTTATTGTCATCAACAGCCCATGTCACGACACTTCAATGTCATCGACAGAAAGACCCGACCTTTATGCCCTCGGCATAACGCAGGAACAGTTCCTACTCAACCCGTTGCTCACTTGCCACGACACTTAAATATCATCGGCACGGGTTAAGCTTCCCGAAGCCCGTGAATCGAACGTACGATGTTACATAACCCAGTTATGTACTAATTGGCACTTAGGCCCATAAGTTGGCAAGATCTCGTATCCGCCCAGTTTTCCGGGTACACCTTTGGGTTAATCCCCGAGGCTCCCTGCTGCAATCTACCGCGTAGAAAACCCGAAAAACACCGAATAGCACGGAGTCTTCTCCGGCCTTATGCAATGCAACATCACCGATCCAGACTAACATGTCCGGGTAGGCTTCAACCAAAATGCCTATGTCCGTTCTCGCATACGGACTCTAAACAACGGGGACTTTACATATCTACCCGAAGGAACGCCTCCAACTCTCCGCAAACTCGCGAGAGCGGGCTTCCTATGCTAAGAAAGAGAGCTATTAGTGCTCAAGATGAGGATCGTTACCCTTGCATTCCTCTTTGGCGCCATCGAAAAGTAATCGGATAGAAATCACTGCACTTGTGTTGCCTCCGTGGATCCGGAGTCGGCTTGCGATTCGGAGCTCCGAAGCTCCTCCAATGGCGGATCTAGCTCTTCTTCCTCCAAGGGCTCTCCTCTTTCTCCAAGGGTTTGGAGAGATGAAAAAGGTAAGAAAGTGATGGATTTTCTAAGTCAAACCCGGGTATATCCTCTCAGGAACCATCCCCAGCCGTCGGATCTCAACCTAAGAAAACGAACGGCTTTGATTCGGGGCTGAAATGCCCAATCTGGGCCGAACACGGCTGGCACACGCCCGTGTCCAGGGCCGTGTGCCGCATTCGCCGTCAAAATCGAATCTCCTGGACCCTCACACGGGTATCGAACACGCCCGTGTTCGAGCTGACACGCCCGTGTTCATCGGACACGGCCGTGTAGCCGGCCGTGTACA
The DNA here is from genome assembly GCA_039583875.1 of Platanthera guangdongensis. NCBI lineage: Eukaryota > Viridiplantae > Streptophyta > Magnoliopsida > Asparagales > Orchidaceae > Platanthera > Platanthera guangdongensis. The sequence goes on from CM077157.1 coordinate 61,414,731, forward strand.
CCATGATTTTCCCCCGTTTTCAACCCGAGCACTGCACGGGTCCTAGGACACGCCCGTGTCCTTGCCCGTGTCACCTTGACACGCCTGGGCCCCAGGCCGTGTACAAGGTCTCGACATTTCGTCGCGTGCAGTTCGACGACTGGATGACACGGCCTTGGACACGCCCGTGTCCTAGGCCGTGTGCCTTGTCTCGACGATCGTCGAGCGAATCTCGACGAATTCCCCGGGACGATCGTCGACACGGGTCGACACGCCCAGCGACACGCCCGTGTCGCAGGCCGTGTGCCCATTCTCGACGAATCGTCGAGTATGTCTCGACGATTTCACGGCTAAGTGTCGACACGGGTCGACACGCCCTGCGACACGCCCGTGTCGCAGGCCGTGTGCCCATTCTCGACGAAACGTCGAGTATGTCTCGACGATTTCACGGCTAAGTGTCGACACACGCTTGACACGCCCTAGGACACGCCCGTGTCCCAGGCCGTGTGCCTTCAGCCAGAAACCAAAACTGGCCCAAAAATGTCCCCCTTCGCTCCTTTGAGTTTCGGGGCGTTATAACTCTCCCCCTCTTAAAAGAATTTCGCCCACGAAATTACATAAAGGGAAAAACATGTACAAAAACAAAATTTGTACCTGAGCGGAACAACTCCGGATATTCGTCAAGCATCGTCTGCTCTCGTTCCCAAGAGAGCTCCTCACGACCGCAATTGTCCCACCGGACTTTGACCATCCTGATCTCTTTATTGCGTAGCCGCTTGACCTCCGAGTCCTCAATCCGCACGGGCTTGACCTTTGTCGTTAGCCCACTTTCCACCGGCACTTGATCGACCGCGATCACTTGCGTAGGCTCTTGCACCGCCTTCCGAAGCACCGAAATATGGAATACATCGTGTAAACCACTAAGCTCCACTGAGAGCTTCAACCGATAGGCCGCTTCACCGACTCGCTCCAGAACCTCGAACGGTCCAAGGTATCTTGGGCTTAGCTTTTTCAACCGCCGCACACGCGAGACACCCTTGAATGGCTTGATCTTTAGGTATACATAATCGCCCACAGCGAACTCCACGTTCCTGTGCTTGGCATTATAGTACTTTGCTTGCCGGTCCTGAGCAATAAGCAACCTCTCCCGAATGGTTCTCACCAAAGAAGTAGCACCCTCTACTTCCGATCGCTTATACAACTTTGACTCACCCGTTTCTATCCAAGACAACGGCGTGCGACATCTTCTACCATATAGGGCCTCGAAAGGCGCCATCTGAATACTTGCTTGGTAGCCGTTGTTGTATGCGAACTCCACCAAATAAAGGTGGTCTTCCCATTGCTTTCCGAAATCCAAGACACACATGCGAAGCATGTCTTCCATGGTTCTATTCACCCTCTCGGTCTGCCCATCCGTTTGCGGATGGAAGGCTGTGCTAAACTTCAGCTTTGTTCCCAACATTTGCTGCACCAGCCTCTAATCATTGGACGTGAACCGCCCATCTCGGTCACTCACGATGCTGCGGGGCACACCATGAAGCCGCACTATGTTATCCACATATAGCTTTGCCAGCTTCTCCACCGGATCGTCCTTCCTATGCGGAATAAAATGCGACACCTTCGTTAATCGATCAACAACCACCCAAATGGCGTCGTTCCCCTTTTGCGACCTTGGCAAACCGTGCACAAAGTCCATATAGATGTCGTCGAATTTCCACTCCGGAATAGGCAAGGACTTAAGAAATCCTCCCGGCTTTTGGCACTCCGCCTTTACCAAGGCGCAGGTTTAGCACTTCGCTACGTATAGTGCCACATCCTTTTTCAAACCCGGCCACCAAAATAGTTTCTTTACGTCGCGGTACATCTTCGTGCTCCCCGGGTGAATCGAGTACTTGGTATGGTGCGCCTCGTACAACAACTCCACCCGTAAATTGCCCACACTAGGGACGCACAGACGACCGTCTTTCCAAAGCAATCCGTCCTCCACGACGAATTGGGAATTTGACCCATCCAGAGCCTCTATCATGAACTGCTTCATATGAGCATCCATATCCAAAGCCTGCCGAATACGATCAGCCAGGTCATATTGGACTTCAGTCCAATTCAGAACTGCTTCAGCACTTGATTATCTGTCCACACAAACAATCTCCAGCGCCTCCAACTCCCACACCAACCGCTCATCATGCACCGATAGCCAATTGGCTTGAGCTGGGGCTCGGCGACTCAACGCGTCCGCAACCGCATTCCCTTTGTCAGGCACGTAGTGGATCTTGAATGTATAGTCCCCCAGGAACTCCATCCATCTACGCTGCCGCATATTCAGATCCTTCTGATCTATCAGGTACTTTAGGCTCTTGTGATCGGTGTACATATCAATCTTCTGATGGCGCGGCCCCTCCAACACTTCCTGATGATGACCCGGTTGTTGCGGCCCCTCCAACACTTCCTGATGATGACCCGGTTGCTGCGGCGCAACAAGTTAAAGATTTGCGGCGTCATGACAACGCCACGGACGCTAACGGAAAGCTGCGATACAACCTCCGTCCGCGGCGCGCAAAGCTTGCTTAATAATTCTACTTAGTTTTATTTTAATTGCTTAAAACATTTGGCTTGTAATATTTTTTATTTTCATGTTGGTGTGCTATTAAACTCTTGGTGTGTATGTAACCGCCCGGATGGATGAGATTTCATCTCCATCATGGATGGTTGGATCTCTTTGTAACTCCTATTTAAAGGAGGATATTATGATGAGTTATGCATTGGAAAAAGAAACCTAAAGTAACCCCCCTTGAGGAATTTCGGCCACCATGGTGAAAGCCATAGCCACCTCCTCCCCTTTGGTGTGAAGCCAAGCCTTGCCTCCTCCATCCCCGTTCGGTGCGACTCCGGCGTGGCTTCTCTCGGTGCGACTCCGTGGAAGAAGGAAGCAGCCCCCTTCGGTGTGAAACCGGTGGAACCGTGGAGAGAGTGATTCTCCCACAAATATTGTGTGATCTTCTTCTTGGTTGGGTAATCTCTTCCCTATCTTTGTGTTTCTTGCTGTGAGAATTTTGTGGAGGTTATTCATCCGTCTTTTCCGCGATTTTAAAGTGTTTTCGCTTGCAAAACTGAATCGAACGTTGTTATTGACCCTCTTGTTTTTCGGATTGGAAGATCCGCTAGAGAACAAACTAGGCCAAGCCTTGACTTGTTCTCCAAGATTGGGCACGCTTTGGTGCTAACAAGGGAGTTAATCTCAACTTGTTCTTGATCCCTCCTTTTCGTTTACCGCCGCTCCTAAATATATTTTTGCTGCGATTGACGGCTTATTTTGAAAAGAATAGATGCTTGTGTAGGTGCGGTGAGATGTGTGCTTGTTGGAGAGGTAGGTCCTAAGGTCGTGGTATCGAGTCCGGCTAGGCGCGAGTTGTGTGCTTGTTGGAGAGTAGGTCCTAAGGACGTTGTATCGAGTCCCGTATTTTTGAGAGCCAACCGACCCCTTTTCGTTCGCTTTTGGTCGGAGCACTCTCTTATTTTTCTATGTTCTGTGATGGGTAATCCGCCGTTCACGTAAGCACGTCCGTCTCACAAACATCCCTACACCAATTTGGTATCAGAGGCGGTTGTTTCAACTTTCACGTTGCAAACATCCTCTCTGCGTTCCTTGTTAGAGATCCGATCGTTAGAACTCCAAAAAAATATTTTCTGTGGTCTGCAAATAGCGGGCTGAAAACTTTATTTTTCAGCAAAATTTCAAAAAAAAAAATTTTTAACGATCTACGTGTTATTCTCATCGGGAATATATAAAAATATCTTATTTTCAATATAGCTTCAGTCCTAGAAAAATTCATCTTGCCCGGGGCCTCCCAAACCTGAATGCGCACTAGGCTAGGAACGGAGTACGCAACCCCGTCTACGTCTAGGATGGCTGCGAACGAGCATGGTGATCCCAACACCGAGGCTATAGCAGGTCTTCGTGCCGAAATGACAGAGCTTAGGAACGCCTTAGCCCAGATCCTACAAAATCAAGCTAGGCCACCCCCACCTCCCGTTAATGCTGGGCAGCCCAACCGGCACCAACCGAACTTTGATTCGGATTCTGAGGGAAACTCTCCCCGTATGCCCCCTCGAGAACCCCGCCCCGAGCGAGGCTTTGATATCACGAGGGCTATCAAGATAGATGCCCCCACCTATGATGGCATGGGAGATCCCCAGATCTTCCTCCATTGGGCTATAGACATGGAGTGCTATTTCGAATGGCACAACCTCACGGACCCCCAAAAGGTTCAAGTTGCCAGGATGAAATTAATGGGACGTGCCAAAACCTATTGGCTGAATGAAGAACGTAGGTTAGGAGCTGGGCACGGGGTCCCACTCATTGGATGGGCTGTTATGAAGAACCTGCTAACCGATCAGTACGTTCCCGCGTACCATCGGACGCAAATGTTCGATGAGCTTGCCACCCTTCGGCAAGGCTCAATGTCTGTTGCTGAATATATGGGAGAACTTAAGGACCGTATGGTACGTTGTGACCTTCGAGAGATCCCCGAAGTAACTTTATCTAGATTTCGAAAGGGACTTCACCCCGACATTCAGCGGAAACTCTTGCGTTATGGTCACACGGACTTGAATACGACTTTCAATGCCGCCTTGGACATTGAAAAGAACCTAGCATCTAAAGCTCACTCCCGTTATTCTAATGCGAAGAATAAGTCCACCGCTGGGGCCACTTCTTCCACTTTTCCTGATAAAGGAAGATTTAGATCCTCCGAGTCAAAATCCGTTGTGATTACCGCGAGAAATACCAAGAACCCCGCTAGTGAGCGTATCCCCGTTGGAAAGGTTAGCAAGGCTAACACCACTTGTTACTCATGCGGTGTTCAAGGCCACTATGCCTATGAATGCCCCACCAAGACGAAGGCCATAGCCTTACTAGAGTCCACTACCGACCCTGACGACTATGTCCATGAGGCCGAAGAGGAGAGCGACCCTGACGGAGTCCCTAGTGACTTGGAGGACGATCACCGCCTTATGGTGATGCGTTGCATTTTGACCACTCCTCGTCCTGTCGACGACTGGAAGAGGACGAGCATCTTTTCCCTGATCTTTAAGAGTGGAGAAAAACTTTGCAAATTAGTTATTGATGGTGGTAGTTGCGTAAACGCCGTTTCTGAGAATGCCGTTAAGCGTATGTCCTTGCCATCGAGCCGCACCCGACCCCCTACCAGGTCGCTTGGATTAGTAAGGTTACTATTAAGGTTACCCAACGGTGCCTAGTCCCCCTGTCTTTCAAATCCTACACGGATGAGGTTTGGTGCGACGTCCTTCCAATGGACGTTTGTCATGTGTTATTAGGCCGCCCGTGGCTATATGACCGTGATGTGACGCACTATGGTCGTGCCAACACTTATGAGTTTAAATTCAATGGCAAGATCGTCACCTTGAGACCGACTGTGCCAAAAGAGCCGGTAGTGTTGGCTAAGGATACCACCATCCCAGTTGAGAGGAAAGCCTTGAGTTTAGTTGGTAGGAAGGAATTTGTGAAGGATCCCTTTATTGGGGGAATAATGTACGCTCTTGTACTTCTGAGTGAAAAAACTGATGGTGGCGTGTTGGAAGATTTACCCCGAGAGCTACGGGTATTGTTGGATGAGTTTAGGGATGTATACCCGGAGGAGTTGCCTTCGTCGTTACCACCGCTTAGAGATATACAACACGCAATAGACCTTATCCCCGGATCGTCCTTACCCAACCAACCACACTATAGGCTAAATCCAACTGCCCACATAGAGTTACAAACCCAGATAGAGGAGTTGTTAAATAAGGGATTTATTAGGACGAGTATGAGCCCATGTGCTGTCCCCGCTCTTCTTGCCCCTAAGAAGGATGGCACCTGGCGCATGTGTGTTGATAGCCGAGCTCTCAACAAAATTACTATAAAATATAGGTTTCCAATTCCGCGACTAGATGATCTCTTGGATGTCCTATCGGGTGCCACTATCTTCTCTAAACTGGACTTACGGAGTGGTTACCACCAAATCAGGATCCGAGAGGGGGATGAGTGGAAGACGGCGTTCAAGTCTAAGGACGGGTTGTATGAATGGCTTGTGATGCCCTTTGGGCTATCCAATGCCCCCAGCACCTTCTCCCGGATGATGACGCACATCTTTAGGCCATATATGGGGAAGTTTGTTGTAGTGTATTTTGATGATATCCTAGTGTTTAGTACCTCCCCCGCCGAACACCTCTCTCACATCAAAGTAGTCCTCTCCACCTTAAGGACTGAAACCTTATATCTAAATCTAAAGAAATGCACATTTTATGTTTCGGAGGTTGAATTCTTAGGTTATATAGTTGGCTCTGAAGGAATTCGTGTTGACCCAGGAAAGGTTCAGGTGATTAGAGACTGGCCCGAGCCCACTAGCCTTCGTGAGGTGCGTAGTTTCCACGGGTTAGCTACCTTTTATCGTCGTTTCATACGTGATTTTAGTAGCATTATGGCACCCATTACGGACTGCATGAAGAAAGGAGAATTCACATGGTCCAAATCCGCCACGTTTGCATTCCATCGTATTAAGGAGCTTATGACCGAAGCACCGGTGTTACGTCTCCCTGACTTCACCAAGGTCTTCGAGCTTACTTGTGATGCATCTGGCGTAGGGATTGGAGGTGTCTTGAGTCAAGAGGGTCACCCGGTTAGTTATTTTAGTGAGAAGTTAGCGGGTGCTAAATTAAATTATTCCAATTACGATAGGGAGTTTTATGCGGTCATTAGATGTTTGCATCATTGGAGGCACTACCTCCTTCATAAGGAGTTCGTGATCCTCTCTGATCATGAAGCGTTGCGATTCATCAATGGTCAGCACAAAATCAGCCCGCGCCACGCTAAATGGGTATCCTTCTTGCAAGAATACACATTTACTCTCAAGCACCTTAAAGGGACCGACAATCGAGTTGCCGATGCACTCAGTCGCCTCACCCTCTTACTTTCCTCCATGCAAGTCCACGTGGTAGGGTTCGAGCGCATAAAGGATGAATACGCCACATGCCCTGATTTTCAGGAGCCATACTTATCTGCCCAGGATAGCTCTCCCACGACCATCACGGCCTATTCACTTAGAGACGGATACTTATTCAAACACGGAAAATTGTGTATCCCCCACTCCTCTTTGCGACTCCACATCATTTGGGAGTTACATAGTGGTGGCTTGAGTGGCCACTTTGGCAGAGACAAAACGATAACGCTCGTAGAGGAGAAATTCTTTTGGCCTAAACTAAAAGCGATGGTTGGGAAAGTTGTGAGCAGTTGTCGTACGTGCCAAGTTTCTAAAGGTACTAAGTCCAATGTAGGTTTATACACTCCGCTACCTATTCCGTCCGTCCCGTGGGAAGACGTGAGCATGGACTTTGTATTAGGCCTTCCCCCCACCCTGCGACGTCATGATTCTATACTCGTTGTTGTGGATAGGTTCTCCAAGATGGCGTACTTCCTCCCCTGTAGTAAGACCAACGACGCCTCTCACATTGCGAAACTGTATTTTAAAGACGTCGTTAGTCACCGTGGCGTTCCGAAGACTATTGTCTCAGATAGGGACGTCAAGTTCACTAGCTACTTTTGGAAAACCTTGTGGGTTCTTATGGGCACAAAATTATTATTCTCCGCGGCTTATCACCCACAAACTGATGGCCAGACGGAAGTAGTCAATCGGAGCCTAGGAAATCTTCTTCGATGTCTCGTGAGCGACCATAAAGGCACTTGGGATTTACTGCTTCCACATGCACAACTGGCTTACAATAATTCTAAAAATCGGTCCACGGGTATGTCTCCGAATGAAATTGTCCACGGGTATAAGGCCCCTGTGCCACTTGACTTGGTCCCCTTACCTCCCACATACAAAACAAGTCAATTTGCACAATCCTTCGCCCAACATATTCACGACTTACATGCACGTATACGAGCTACCTTGACTGCTCAATATGAGTCTTATCAAGCGCACGCTAATCTACATAGGAAGGTGTCACACTTTAAGGTCGGCGATCTGGTTTTAGTACGGTTAGTTCCCGAACGAATGCCAACTGGCACCGTTAAAAAGTTAGCTCCAAAACGCGCCGGTCCTTTTCGGATTATCAAGAAGCTAGGTGACAACGCTTTCGTATTGGATTTGCCTGCTGAATGGGGTATCTCCCCTATTTTTAATGTCTCGGATTTGACGTTGTTTGTTGCGCCTCCACAAGAGTTGGTTTCTTTGTCGTCTTCTCCCTCCACTGAAATTTCTAATGGGTTGGGGAGTGGTAGTTTGGATGATCTCTCTCCTCCGGTCCCCGCAGGTATAACATCGGATGGTACGTTGCCTTCTTTTATTCCTACTGCTGACATGTTTCCCAGGTTTCCCAAGACGTTTTCTCCATCCAGATATGATACTCGCTGCTGAGCCATTTACTACTCCTGCCGGTGCTACCTACCGCTTCCTCATCCGTTGGCGTGACCGCCCACCGTCGGACGACTCATGGGTCCTCGCGACAGAGCTTCAACGTTTGGATGCCGAGCTTCTCCGCCGCTTTCTATCCGCCCACGCATCGGAGATGCGCGATTTTGAGTGGGGGAGGATTGATGGCGCGGCCCCTCCAACACTTCCTGATGATGACCCGGTTGTTGCGGCCCCTCCAACACTTCCTGATGATGACCCGGTTGCTGCGGCGCAACAAGTTAAAGATTTGCGGCGTCATGACAACGCCACGGACGCTAACGGAAAGCTGCGATACAACCTCCGTCCGCGGCGCGCAAAGCTTGCTTAATAATTCTACTTAGTTTTATTTTAATTGCTTAAAACATTTGGCTTGTAATATTTTTTATTTTCATGTTGGTGTGCTATTAAACTCTTGGTGTGTATGTAACCGCCCGGATGGATGAGATTTCATCTCCATCATGGATGGTTGGATCTCTTTTGTAACTCCTATTTAAAGGAGGATATTATGATGAGTTATGCATTGGAAAAAGAAACCTAAAGTAACCCCCCTTGAGGAATTTCGGCCACCATGGTGAAAGCCATAGCCACCTCCTCCCCTTTGGTGTGAAGCCAAGCCTTGCCTCCTCCATCCCCGTTCGGTGCGACTCCGGCGTGGCTTCTCTCGGTGCGACTCCGTGGAAGAAGGAAGCAGCCCCCTTCGGTGTGAAACCGGTGGAACCGTGGAGAGAGTGATTCTCCCACAAATATTGTGTGATCTTCTTCTTGGTTGGGTAATCTCTTCCCTATCTTTGTGTTTCTTGCTGTGAGAATTTTGTGGAGGTTATTCATCCGTCTTTTCCGCGATTTTAAAGTGTTTTCGCTTGCAAACTGAATCGAACGTTGTTATTGACCCTCTTGTTTTTCGGATTGGAAGATCCGCTAGAGAACAAACTAGGCCAAGCCTTGACTTGTTCTCCAAGATTGGGCACGCTTTGGTGCTAACAAGGGAGTTAATCTCAACTTGTTCTTGATCCCTCCTTTTCGTTTACCGCCGCTCCTAAATATATTTTTGCTGCGATTGACGGCTTATTTTGAAAAGAATAGATGCTTGTGTAGGTGCGGTGAGATGTGTGCTTGTTGGAGAGGTAGGTCCTAAGGTCGTGGTATCGAGTCCGGCTAGGCGCGAGTTGTGTGCTTGTTGGAGAGTAGGTCCTAAGGACGTTGTATCGAGTCCCGTATTTTTGAGAGCCAACCGACCCCTTTTCGTTCGCTTTTGGTCGGAGCACTCTCTTATTTTTCTATGTTCTGTGATGGGTAATCCGCCGTTCACGTAAGCACGTCCGTCTCACAAACATCCCTACACCATCTTCACACCGTACAAATAGTGTCTCCACAGCTTCAAGGCAAAAATCACGGCCGCTAACTCCAAGTCATGGACCGGATAATTCCTCTCGTGCACTTTTAGCTGTCTCGAGCCATAAGCTATCACGCTTCCGTGCTGCAGTAGCACGCAACCCAAACCGCTGCCCGAAGCATCGCTATATATCTCATAGCCTTCGGTTCCACATGGCGAACTCAGCACAGGCGCCGTGGTCAACCGACACTTCAGTTCCTCAAAATCTCGCGCGCACTCCGGCGTCCAAACGAACTTATGCTCCTTCCTCGTCAAAGTAGTGAGAGGTAACGCTATCCGCAAGAAGTTCTCTACGAAGCGCCTATAATAGCCGGCCAGCCCCAAAAAGCTCCGGACTTCTGCTACCGTAGCAAGCTCAGGCCACTCCCGTATCGCAACAATCTTCGCCGGATCCACAGCAATACCCTCTCCACTCACTATATGCCCGAGGAACGCCACTGAGGATAGCCAAAACTCGCACTTCGAGAACTTGGCATACAACTGGTTTCTCCTTAGAGTCTCCAACACCAAGTGAAGATGCTTGAAGTGATCTTCCTCACTTTGCGAGTACACCAAAATATCGTCGATGAAGACGATCACGAAATGGTCCAAGTAGTCCCTGAACGTCCTGTTCATCAAATCCATGAATACTGACGGCGCATTAGTCAGCCCAAACGGCATGACCGTAAACTCATAATGCCCGTACCTCGTACTAAACGCTGTCTTCGGGATATCACTCTCCCTTATCTGCAGCTGATAGTACCCAGACTTGAGATCTAATTTCGAGTACACCGTCGACCCGACTAACTGATCAAAGAGATCATCAATCCTAGGGATCGGGTACTTGTTCTTCTCAGTCAGCTTGTTTAGCTCCCGATAATCAATGCATAACCTCAAGCTTCCGTCCTTCTTCTTAACAAAGAGGACCGGTGCGCTCCAAGGTGAAGAACTCGGGCGCACATACCCTTGCTCCAACAACTCTTGCAGTTGAACTTTCAGCTCCGTCATTTCCTTAGGCGCTAGCCGATACGGAGATCGCGACACAGGCTTTGCACCTGGCACTAGCTCGATCGTAAAATCTATCTCCCGTTGAGGCGGGGCTCCAGGAAGATCTGCGGGGAACACATCAGGGTATTCTGATACCACTGAAATACAATCCAAAGCGGGCTTCGGCTTTGCAGCCTCCACTAGTGTAAAGAACAGTTCTGCTCCGGCACGAACCGCCTTCACCACCTGAAGAGCAGACATCAGCGTCTTGCTCGACCCCTTTAGGCCCGTAAAAGTCATCTCACGACTTGCTCCCAGCTTGACTTCCTTGCTACCGCAATCTATATGGGTCTGCTGCTCCGAGAGCCAGTCCATGCCAAATATGACGTCGAACTCCACTAACGGAAGTAAAGACGCCCGCAGGTCGAACTCCTGCTCCCCAATACGAATCTTAACATCGCAGATCCTAACCGCTCGCATCGAACACCCATTGGGCAACAACACATCCAACTTGTCCTTCGCCATCGAAGAAGGGACTCTGATGCGTGATATAAATCCTTCGGACAAGAAGGAGTGTGAAGCTCCCGTATCGAAGAGTGCTCGTGCCGGATTTTCGCAAATCAAAACAAATCCTAAACAAGTAGTGGTAAGGTAACATGTGCATAACAAGCATATAAAGGAAATTGACTTGCTATAAATTAAACCGTACCTGTCACCACATCAGCTTGTTTAATGGCCTCCTGTTGGCCAAGATTGTAGACCCTTGGTTGGGCCGGAGCATAGTGGGATGCGGTCGACTCCACCGCCTTTCCCTTTTCTTCATAAGTAGCTCCCGGCCTCCTCTCGGACTTAGTACGTCCGCTACGGCACTCACGGGCATAATGCCCCAACTTCCCACAGTTATAGCATGCGTCCGGGGTCCGACCCGTAGTCGCCCCAGAAGCACCAGCAGAGAGGGCTAGACCCGAAGTCTTAGCTTTCTTGTTCCACTTTCGGAACACAGATTTTGAGTGTTTGGCCCTCTGGACTCCGACCTCTTCTCGCCCAGGCTTTTCTTTGCCTGCACATTCTTCATGTCCTTCTCCAAGGACCGGGCAGTATTGACCAAGGTTAAGAAACCCTGCGTCATTGGCCCCGACAGTAATAGTCTCAACTCATCTCTCAGACCTTCGTAGAAGCGATTAGTCTTGCGCTCCTCATCCACGATGGTAGAGCTAGCATAACGACTCAACCGCGTAAACTCGTGGAGGTATTCGTCCACGCTCCTCTCACCCTGTACCAGCTTCAGGAACTCATTCTCCAACGCTATCTTCTGCGTCGAAGGGAGGTATCTAGCCAAAAATAATCTCGAGAACTCCTCCAGCGAGACATCACCAAGTTGTCTACCCCTCAGTAAGTGCAGCTCCAATCCTTCCCACCACATCCTTGCTTCACCGTCAAGAAGGAACGTAGCGATGGTGGTCATTTGCCACTCCTCCGTCTCCGTCGCTATCATGACTCTCTTTACCCTGGAGAGCCAGTCTTCAGCCTGAGATGGGGTTCCCAACCCCGAGAATAGAGGAGGGTTAAAGCTCATTACATGCTTTAGCTGCCTCTCAGTTGCCCTCCTTGGCACTATTGGTTCAACAACCACTTGCTCCACTCTCCTCGGCTCAGCCTCTTGCAGAGGTACTTGCTCCATCACAGGAGCGAGCTGCTGCGCTTGCCTTCCTGGCTGCGCATTGATCACGGCCAACACCGCTTCAGCCACCAATCTTATATTTTCAGCCGACAGAGGTGTTGCGGGAGCAACATCCGGTGCACTACTTGCCTCAGAAACTCGGCGTTCTGACGGCCCAACACCACTTCGGGTCACCTATAGTGGTACAAAACACCGTTAAGCGACCAAATAAATTGCAAACAGCAATTATAGGAACACGCAGGTTCCTCAAACACGAGTATTTTCATTCCTAAGTGGACATTCATGGGTTCTTTTACCGTTATAACGATGACGCACACAATGTGCTCACCACCCCTTAAAAAGAATTCGCCCACGAATTCACTTTAAGCCCGACCAAAACCAGTAGTCTGATACCAAATTGTAACACCCCCTATCCGTCGCATAGTATATAGTAGTAGGTCCGGCCGGGGACCGACGCCATATACCACAGACAGACCGGGTGGTTACGTATGGAAACCATCCAACCAATCTCAACATCCTACACAGAGCATTCTAGCGGAAGCAGTTTATAAAAGTTGTAAACAAGAACCCAGCATTAGAGCACGAATGTCCACTAGTACAAAATTAGGAATGTATACAAAATACCCAAAATCGGCCTTAAGGCCTTACAGAATGTTTCACTTGAATAAAACATGATTTACAAACCACGGCACGCAGGCCGATCATACATGAATAAAGCAATAAACATTTCCATTCGGGCCTTCGAGGGTCGGCTTCGCAAAAAGGGCTTTAGCCCGCTATTGACCGCTTGGTCCGGCTGCACCTGCAAACAACAAACCACCGCACGGTGGCAAAACAAGGCAACGGTCAGCAATGCTGACCAAATTATAACGATCCCGCCCCCAACTCGTGGCGGCGATGCTCCTTCCCTGCATTTTATTAGCATAAGCGAGCAATAAATACATAGCCATTTCATCACAGACGTTGGCTCGCACGGCCACACGCCCCGTGCTCTCAGGGCACATTCTTGGTGATCGCAGTCTAAGCCTCTAACACACCACCATCTCTAGGACGGCAATAACTCGTGAGCTAAATGGTCTTTTAGGCAAACGTTACGACACTTTATTGTCATCAACAGCCCATGTCACGACACTTCAATGTCATCGACAGAAAGACCCGACCTTTATGCCTCGGCATAACGCAGGAACGGTTCCTACTCAACCCGTTGCTCACTTGCCACGACACTTAAATATCATCGGCACGGGTTAAGCTTCCCCGAAGCCCGTGAATCAAACGTACGATGTTACATAACCCAGTTATGTACTAATTGGCACTTAGGCCCATAAGTTGGCAAGATCTCGTATCCGCCCAGTTTTTCGGGTGCACCTTTGGGTTAATCCCCGAGGCTCCCTGCTGCAATCTACCGCGTAGAAAACTCGAAAAACACCCAATAGCACAGAGTCTTCTCCGGCCTTATGCAATGCAACATCACCGATCCAGACTAACATGTCCGGGTAGGCTTCAACCAAAATGCCTATGTCCGTTCTCGCATACGGACTCTAAACAACGGGGACTTTACATATCTACCCGAAGGAACGCCTCCAACTCTCCGCAAACTCGCGAGAGCGGGCTTCCTATGCTAAGAAAGAGAGCTATTAGTGCTCAAGATGAGGATCGTTACCCTTGCGTTCCTCTTTGGCGCCATCGAAAAGTAATCGGATAGAAATCACCGCACTTGCGTTGCCTCCGTGGATCCGGAGTCGGCTTGCGATTCGGAGCTCTGAAGCTCCTCCAATGGCAGATCTAGCTCTTCTTCCTCCAAGGGCTCTCCTCTTTCTCCAAGGGTTTGGAGAGATGAAAAAGGTAAGAAAGTGATGGATTTTCTAAGTCAAACCCGGGTATATCCTCTCAGGAACCATCCCCAGCCGTCGGATCTCAACCTAAGAAAACGAATGGCTTTGATTCGGGGCTGAAATGCCCAATCTGGGCCGAACACGGCCTGGCACACGCCCGTGTCCAGGGCCGTGTGCCGCATTCGCCGTCAAAATCGAATCTCCTGGACCCTCACACGGGTATCGAACACGCCCGTGTTCGAGCTGACACGCCCGTGTTCCATCGGACACGGCCGTGTAGCCGGCCGTGTACACCATGATTTTCCCCCGTTTTCAACCCGAGCACTGCACGGGTCCTAGGACACGCCCGTGTCCTTGCCCGTGTCACCTTGACACGCCTGGGCCCCAGGCCGTGTACAAGGTCTCGACATTTTGTCGCGTGCAGTTCGACGACTGGATGACACGGCCTTGGACACGCCCGTGTCCTAGGCCGTGTGCCTTGTCTCGACGATCGTCGAGCGAATCTCGACGAATTCCCCGGGACGATCGTCGACACGGGTCGACACGCCCGGCGACACGCCCGTGTCGCGGGCCGTGTGCCCATTCTTGACGAATCGTCGAGTATGTCTCGACGATTTCACGGCTAAGTGTCGACATGGGTCGACACGCCCTGCGACACGCCCGTGTCGCAGGCCGTGTGCCCATTCTCGACGAATCGTCGAGTATGTCTCGACGATTTCACGGCTAAGTGTCGACACACGCTTGACACGCCCTAGGACACGCCCGTGTCCCAGGCCGTGTGCCTTCAGCCAGAAACCAAAACTGGCCCAAAAACGTCCCCCTTCGCTCCTTTGAGTTTCGGGGCGTTACATGCAATGCATTCTAAAAAGGCCCTAATACATGTTATGAGTGGCGTATGCATGAAAATGTTATGCATCCCATTCTACATAACATTCTCATGCAACAAAAAAGAAACGATCTAGTCGCAATCATGTGGTGAGGTTATGCATCCCATACTACATAACCCTCACATGTTGCCATTATGGTGGATCCATATACAGACACATATTATGCATCCCATACTACATAATATGTCTCGTATACTTCATGTTATGCTATGAGTGTAGTGTTCGTGCTTCAGCCAAGACGTGCTGATGACATATCGGTGTGTGTATGATGTGATGCTAAACATCTAATACCTACAAGGAAAGGTTGCCCGACAAATTGTTAAGAAACCTCCCTCTGATACCAACTGTCACAACCCGCATTTTCTAAGAATTTAAGAAGTATCAGAGTATGAGAAAACACGCGTCGTGATGCTACGTCGAACACGGGATAACTGTCGACGCTCAGGCAAACACCATCTAACTAGACTAAGAAAATTCATAAGTTTAATGATTAGAAAATCAGTTATATTTTAAAGGTCGTATCTCTCGGCTCATTAGATCACCTAGTCCACAGTTTAAAAACTATACTTATACGTAGCGAAAAATACTTTATTTATATTTGACATCCTATGAGAGTGCATAAGTGTCCCCTAAGGTCAACTTATACTATGCAAGACTCTAGATTTATTTTATATTATAAGTAAGAAAATGATCTTTTTACATTGCTTGGAAAGTAGTTTATGAGTTTTATAAACATGTTGATCATGAGATATACTTATAATAGCGCTTTTAGATTTAAAAGTAACTAGCAACCTAGCATAAATCTTCCCAAGAGCAAATAGACTATCTCCAGAAAAGTAACAGTAAAAGAAACATATCTAGTATCATAGGTAAAAACCACCAGCGGGCGTCAACAACCTGACACGAACCCACTAGCGAGCATGTATGTTTGTAAGAAAAAACAGAAAACTACCTCACAAGACCAAGAAACTGACCTTTATAGTATAAGAGATCACCAGCAATAACACAGCAAAACTAGCCAACTACTCGGCAAGTAATCAGAACCTGAGGCATTTAGAGAAGAAAAGAACACCCCAGCAAGTAAAACAAATAAGATGGATGGAAGTGTTATATAAAAGAGTATGCAAAAGAAGAAAGTAAGACAGTAACATACAAACATTGTCCAAGACAAGACGCACTGGCACCAAGTGCGAGAAAACAGCAACAACCCAGTCATAAAACCTACAGAGTCTACAAGGCAAACATGTGCCAACAAAAGTTGTAGTCTACAAAGGAAGAAACATCTAACAATCCTAAATTGTGAGTAATGGCATTAGTAAAACAACTTGGACCTGAGTTGGTGACAAAAAACAGTCCCCCAAACAAACAGTTCCAAGTAAAAATACACTGTGTCAGTACAAGGCCACCATATACACAGCCCGTACCTGGGATTAAAAGGTGGCGGCCACGGCTATACCCAGCCCGTACCTGGGACTAAAAGGTGGCGGCCACGGCTCGCACTCAAAACATCCCACTCCTTTAGAGCGTCAAAACACCACTACCTGCCATAACCCACGATTCGGCCCTCAAAAATAAAGGAAGAAACGACTGGCCGACAAGACATCCCCACCTAGGAGGTAATCACTCGGGAAGAAAAGAAAATGGAAAAAAAAGGAATTTGGTTAAGGCAAAATAAACGTCGAACTCAGCTTATAGGAAAACGCCGATCTCAGTTCGACGATTTTCGTCGACCTCAGATCACAGGAAAAACGTCGATCTCAGTTCGACGATTTTCGTCGAACTCAGATCACAGGGAATCGTCGATCTCAATTTGAAGATTTTTGTCGAACTCAGATCACAGGGAATCATCTATCTCAGTTTGACGATTTTCGTCGAACTCAGATCACGGGAAATTGTCGATCTCAATTCGACGATTTTCGTCGAACTCAGATCACGGGAAAATCATCGACCTCAGCTCGACGAGTTTTGTCGAACTCAGATCACGGGAAAATCATCGACCTCAGCTCGATGATTTTCGTTGAACTCAGATCGACGATCTTCGTCGATCTCAGACAATCGGAGATCGTCGATCTCAATTCGACGAACAACGTCGAGCTGAGAATGTCAACGTCGTCGACCTGACAGCATTGAGTGCACTCAACGCTGTCAATGCTTTTATACTTAGCATAAAACCAAGCCCGGTGTTGAGTGAGCTTCCCTCACTCAACGATTTTACACTTAGGCAAAACCAGAGAAACTCAAACCTGAACTAATCAACGCCCCCATCCAGAAACGCTACAACCTAATTCTTGTACCCTCCTCATCTCTCCAGACCACTTCATTTAGCCCAGAAATGCTCTAATCAACTAGACTAAGGAAAAGAGGGGGGGTTCTGATACAGCCATTACATAGGCAAGCTCAATTTCCCCCAATTCGTGCCTAACCAAGACAGATTACTTTGTCCAAAACCAAAATTATGGCCACAACACAACTATCCGGCTATAGTTACTGTGCAGAAAAGGAAAAACATCCCCACTCTCATCTCTCTATTCCCAGCCCGAGAGCAAGTCGAATTAACAGCATGAAGTCAAAGAAAGAAGAAAAACATTTAACAACAAGGCCGATTCTGAGTAAACTTGTACAGAGAGTGATCAAATAGGCTTAAGCATTTACGTGACTAAGATTAATAGACACTGAACATTAATATCCAAGCAACAGGGTGATCTATGAGCGGCAAGGTATAAAAAAAACTAAAACAAGTTACTTGGCAAGGGCAGGAGCACCACTTGCCTTGATTTCCAGAAGGTCTCGACCGACTTTTCTGCCTCCCCACGGTCCTGGCAGCAAACACCTAACTGAGCAAGACTGGACATTTTCGGAGAGGGAAAGGGGTCAAACGAAAATCTACAACACCATAGACAGACACGAAATGGAGAAAGCTTACCGTCGAAATGAAGATCTAGGGGAGATCAGTCCAGATCTACCCTCGGAACGAAAATCCGACCGCTAGAACTTCGGGAATCGGCGGTGGAAGGCAAGGGCAGCCCGTCGGTTTTCCTCTCTTGTACAGGGACGGCGGTTATGCTAATTCCGAAAAGACAATGAATAGTATTTATTCTAGTTTAGGACTATTTTTAGAGAGCGGCTAAGTCCCAAATACTTTTTATTCTTAGCCAACCCAAAAGCTGCCCGCCACCTTTTTAGCATAACTTCTACTTTCTAAAAAAGAAAATCTATATATAATATATAATATCACATTATTAAAATACAAAACGACGTGACACCCGAACATTCTCGAAATTCAACGAAATTTGCACCGTAGCTAAATACCCATGCTACGAACGCAACGGCGAAGTCGAAATCAACTTTCGACAAACAAAACTCGGGTTATCACCACCCGAAGCCAAAACACAAGCATCTCTCGAGAGGCCTCACCGGTCACCAAAACAGACCTGGCTTGCTAGGGAATCTTGCCAAATAGGCTACCAACAACCACACAAGAAACCTAAAGAGCTAATACCACGCTCTAAAAAACGTCACAAGCCGTAAACGCGTCAATGTAACGCCAAACGAGAATTAAATAATCGCAGAAAAAATCGGGGGCGTTACAGAGGTGCTCACAACCCTCATTCCACCATTCTCACCACCTCATCTGCAAGCCTACTCATCTATTCGCCTAACGATTCGGTGAGTAGCGGCCCGTGAGGTTTTCCATCTGCCTGGCGAAGCATTATATAGTGGCATTGCATAGGAGTAGTTTATTAGTGTTTTACTTTCGTTTTCCGCAAACAATAAAAACCCCCTTCGTAAACACCGACCTAAGGACTTCAATCTCAAGTCCTCAAAATTAACTCCACCTTACTATGTTACTTGAGAGATCGATATTTGGGAGAATTCACCCATTTTATATTACTTGTGCGACTGGTACACTTGCCGTAAATCGCATCAAGTGTTTGGCGCCATTGCCGTTAGTTATCTAATATTTTCTAGCTAGAAATGTAAGATAACTATGTCCATTTTCAAACTACACTATCAACAATAAAAGAATCCGGTCGAAGCGACGTTTTTCACCCCCACAGGTCCTCCACTCATCTCCACCCTCCGGGAAGCTTTCTCCGGCGATCTAAAGCCATCTTCAACCCTTTGGAGAGTTTCCGGTCACCAGCAGTGTGCAACAGAGATCTTTCGGTACTACTCATTTGGGCAAAGAGGGAGAAAAGTTGAAGGAAAGGGAAGAAGATGGAGGAAGACAAGTGGATTGATAATCCATTTACCTCCGGACACAACCAGCTGTCTGAGCTGAGAAGTGGACTGACAACCCACCATTCCGGCCAAGAACCACGGCTAGGCTTTCCCCCTATCGGTTTATTCTACCTCTTATCATAGTGAAGTGTATTCTTAAGCTTGTAATGAACCAGAACTTACTTTTATTTGTCTATGAATGAAGATTGCTAAGGATAGTTACATCTTCTTTGTTAGCTATGATGCGCTCGCCTCCATTCACATCCACTCCACTCGCGCACTAGAACCACTCTATCAAAGGCTAGTGTTGGTAGTTGAAGAGGTGATTGAGACTCTCACTCTCCACATATGTGTTCATTATATCTGCTTACTCTCCATCCATTCGCCTCACTAAGCATGGCATAGCGTCCTGCACTAGTTCCATCCACCAAGCGAAGCGGTGCTTACGACCCGCATTAGTTCTCTTTTTTGTTTTGTTAGCATTAGGAATCAAAAACCAACCTCCTTTGTTGTTTCGTTTAACTCTTAGTAGCGATCTTTTTGTGACGCTATCACGATACCCAACCTGCATTTCCTCGAGATCGACATTTGGGGAAGCTATTCCCAAAATTATTACTTGACAGCGATCGGTGCACTTGCCGACGCATCAAGTTTTTGGGGCCACTGTCGAGTCCTATTTATATACTGATTTTCTAACTCATCTGGGCTAGTTTTCTTTCACTAGCACGTCACTTTTAGTTCATTATTGTATATATTTCATCTAATCTTTATTTCCATAGGAAGTGCACTTATAGGCCCGTGGTTGTGTATTTTTTTAGTTTTATTGATTGTACTTCTTATTGTGATCGCCTGGAATGTATGCACATATCAGTGGTTAGTTTTTCCTGCAGGTGCAGGGGTTATGTGGGTGCTCTGGGTTGGTTTGGGACCCAATTATGCCTAAGGGCCACTGATCATGCATTTTTACACGCGCACGCTCAGTGGATTCCTTAGCGCACGACCACTGGTCGTGCGCCACTGATCGTGTGCATTATAATTTCTACAATCTATAAATACGCAGGTTCCGCCCTAATTCCGCAATCTGGACTTTTTCTCCTTCGTTTTCATCTCCGAGGAGGGTTCCACCGATCTCCTTCTTCCTCCACCATAGGGAGGGGCTCCAGACAATCTTTCAATGCCAAATTCAAGCCAGAGCTTCCTATCAGCCTCCTCCTTCATCCTTGAGGTTCAAGAAGGGTTTAACCTATCTTTCATCATCAAGCTCGGAGGAGTTTGTGTCATCCTTCACCGGATTGTGACACGAAGAAGATGAGTCTATTGGGAGTTAGTGACAGCCTCCTCTGCCCTGGAAGCAGTTGAGGGCCGAGCCAGGATGCGGATTGACAAGCTGGCGATTCCGCACTCTCTTCCTATTTATATACTGATTTTTGGACTCATCTGGGATAGTTTTCTTTCACTAGCACTTCACTTTTAGTTCGTTATCTTATATATTTCATATAATATTTATTTCCATAGGAAGTGCACTTACAGACCCGTGGTTGTGTATTTTTGTTACTTTTATTGATTGTACTTCTTATTGTGATCTCCTGGAATGTCTACAAATATTAGTGGTTAGTTTTTCCTACAGGTACCGGGGTTGTGTCGGTGCTCTGGGTTGGTTTGGGGCCCGTTTTTGCCTAAGGGCCACTGATCGTGCATTTTTTACATGCGCACGCTCAGTGGATACCTTAGTGCACGACCACTGGTCGTGCGCCACTGATTGTGTACATTATAATTTCTACAATCTATAAATATGCAGGTTCCGCCCTAATTCTACATTCTGGATTTTTTCTCCGCCGTTTTCGTCTCCGAGGAGGGTTCCGCCGATCTCCTTCTTCCTCCAACGTATGGAGGGGCTCCGGGCAAGCTTTCAACGCCAAATTCAAGCCAGTGCTTCCTCTCAGCCTCCTCCTTCATCCTTAAGCTTTAGGAGTTGTTTAACCTATCTTTCATCATCATGCTCAGAGGAGTTTGTGTCATCCTTCACTGGATCGTTACACGAAGAATACGAGTCCTTTGGAAGTTAGTGACAACCTCCTCTACCCCGGACGCAGTTGAGGACCGAGCTAGGATGCGAATTGACAACCAGGCGATTCCTTCCGTGACTCCTCAGCAAGACTTCAAATCTGATCAATTCTGCATTCTCTTCCTATTTATATACTGATTTTCGGACACATCTAGGGTAGTTTTCTTTCACTAGAACTTCACTTTTAGTTCGTTATCGTATATATTTCATCTAATCTTTATTTTCATAGGAAGTGCACTTATAGGCCCGTGGTTGTGTATTTTTGTTACTTTTATTGATTGTACTTCTTATTGTGATTGCCTGGAATGTCTGCACATATCAGTGGTTAGTTTTTACTGTAGGTACAGGGGTTGTGTGGGTGCACTGGGTTGGTTTGGGGCCCGTTTATGCCTAAGGGCCACTGATCGTGCATTTTTACACGCACACGCTCAGTGGATTCCTTAGCGCACGACCACTGGTCGTGCACCACTAATCGTGTGCATTGATTCCATTTTTTTACCAAGTTTTGCCATGCCAAGACGCACTATCACAGGACACAGTGTGCACGACCACTGGTCGTGCGCCACTGATCTTGTGCATTATAATTTCTGCAATCTATATATACGTAGGTTCCGCCCTAATTCAGGAGGAGGACTTTTTCTCCGCCGTTTTCGTGTCACGGAGGGTTCTGCCGATCTCCTTCTTCCTCCACCATTGGGAGGGGCTCCGGGAAAGCTTTCAACGCAAAATTCAAGCCTTAGCTTCCTCTCGGCTCCCTTATTCATCCTTGAGCTTCAAGAAAGGTCCATTGAGAATGTGAACTGACAAGCGTATGGTTTCCGACATTGATGGAGTTCTTTGGAGGTGATCCTAAGCCCCGGTCTTTGGCAATGCTCAGCTGAGTGGCCTGCCTACTTTCTTCCTACATATGACCAAACGATTCTCTAGAATTCCAATTTTGAGTAGATACAATATTTATTTATGCCTGTCGAAAAGTATAAATTCTGTAGTATAATCAAAAAGTTTATCTATTCTATTTTCTATGTCCATGATATATTTGAG
Source organism: Platanthera guangdongensis (assembly GCA_039583875.1). Lineage (NCBI taxonomy): Eukaryota > Viridiplantae > Streptophyta > Magnoliopsida > Asparagales > Orchidaceae > Platanthera > Platanthera guangdongensis. The sequence goes on from CM077157.1 coordinate 61,437,243, forward strand.
TTCTCTCAATACTGTATTTAGAAATTACTAAGCCAGCTATCTATTTTCTAGTTCATGGAGTGATGATTTGCTCGGGACGAGCAAATGTTTAAGTATGGGGGTGTGATGAGTCCAAGTTATATACATATTTTTGGACTCATCTGTGCTAGTTTTCTCGTTGATGCACTACACTTTAGAGCCATAATTGTTCATATTTGTTATTATGTGCATTCCATGTTAAGTGCACTTTTGGCTCGTTTTCATTGTGATTTCGTGGTTATTATACTTTTGCCCTACTTGGTGTTTTTTTGTGTCTAGAGAATGTGGAATGCCCATTTTGGTGGCTCTTATGTTTTTGTTGTAGGTACAAAGGTCGTGTGTGTGTTCCGGGATTGTTTGGGAATGTTTTTCGCCCAAGGGCCACTGATTGTGCATTTTTACATGTGCACAGTCAGTGGACTCCTTAGCGCACGACCGCTGGTCGTGCGCGGTTTGTTCATCGAACCTCAAATGGTACAGGATTGTTGTGCATGATCATTGGATCTATAGTGCACTACCACTGGTTGTGAGCCACTGATCGTGCACACTATTCTCCATTTTTTCAGGTTCTGTCTGGGGTATTCGCACGATCATTGGACATAGTGCGCACGACCTCTGGTCATGAGCCACTGCTCGTGCGTGTTTATTCCATTTTTCTAGAGTTTTGTCATTGCTAATTGCACGATCATGGGATCCAGTGCACATGACATCTGGTCGTGCGCCATTGATTGTGCGCTCTGAATTTCTACTGTCGTATTTAAACTCGTGCTCCGTGAATTAGGGCAACGATTTTTCATTTTTCCGCCCCGTTGCCGCGAACAGAGGGCCCCCAAACAAGGCGCAAGACTTGCTGCACGTTTTTAAGCTCTTTGGGAGTTTTCCACTCCTGGAGGCCAATTTTTGGTGGACCTGCGTAATATACTAGTAGGGGAGGAAATATTTGTCTCCCCACCAGCCCCTTTGAAGAGTCGCCCAGGCCCTAGTTCGCCAGGCCGCCCCAGCCCGCAAGCAGACCGCCGTCTCGCCAAGAAGGCCGCCAGCTTGCTAGGCCGCATCTCGCCAGACCGCCGTCTCGCCAAGCAGGTCGCGTCTCGCCAGACCGCCATCTCGCCAGGAAGGTCGTAGCTCGCCAAGCAGGCCGCCGCTCGCCAGGTCGCGCCTCACCAGACCGCCGTCTAGCCAAGCAGTCTGCGTCTCTCCAGACCGCCGTCTCGCCAAGCAGGTCGCATCTCGCCAAACCGCCATCTCTCTAGGAAGGCCGCAACTCGCCAAGCAGGCCGCAGCTCGCCAAGAAGGCCCCAGGTCGCCCGGATTCAGCTCGCCCGGCCCCAGCTCGCCCGGCTTCAGCTCGCCTAGTCACCTCAGCCCGCCAGGTCGCCACTCGCAGGCCTCCTGTTCGCCCAGGCTGCCCCCCGCTTCTCGCCTAACTGCCAACTCGCTCGGCTTGTGGGAATACCCCTAGTGGACTATAATTAGTCGTTTAGTACAACGGGATTTGGCTGTTAGCAGCCCATCCCGGGGGCATTTTAGTAATTTTCAGAGCAGTAGAGGTTGGTTATTTGCAGGCCATTCCCAGAAAACTATAAATAGGCCCTTAGGAGTGCCTTGGAGAGGATCACTTCTTCACTCTGTCTTCATCCTCCAAGGCACCTAGCTCAGCATTGGGTAGGGAGAGGGAGATCTCCAAGGTCTTTCTGGTGTGAAGTGGGACCTCCACACTAGAGCCGAGGGTCTGTTCCTATTTTCCTGAGCCTTTGGTCCGTGACATCCCCCTGAGTGTAGTAAGTGTGAGGTCACCCCTTTCAAGGGACCCCGAACTCCACAGAGACCGATTTTTCGATTTCAACATCTTGGTGCGGTGAGCGTGGAGAGTGACCAGAATAGAAGATCTCGGGAGAGTGTCATGGCTGGAGGTCAAGGAGGTAGTGATGATCTCGGCGAGCTCCCCAACCTAGGGCCCTTTGTGGGGAGGGAAGAGTTCATGGCATCCATCCAAGGCATCATGGAGATGCTACGAAGTATTGCTCCTCGGGGTGGCAGCTCTACTCAAACCCCCCAGGAGCTAGCTCCCCCCCCCCCTCTCGATGAGTCGACTCTGAGGGGTCTAGGCGAGGTGACCCCAGCAGGGGGAGAAGGAAGGGTGCCAGGAAGACGGCCCAAGAAGGAGAGGATGGGAGATGGTATCGAGCGAGACCTCACCGGCCGGGAGTTGTTCTCCAGCCCGACGAGTGTCAACCTTCCAGGCGAGCATGTCGTTCGAGTAGAGGTGGCGAGACCACCCCTCAGGGGGTCACCCTTCAGTGAGCTGATCATCTCAACTCCCATTCCCGAGGGGTTCAAAGAGCCCAACATGGCTTACTATACCGAGAAAGATGACCCCGTCCAGCACCTACAGCGGTTTGAGGATGCCGTCTCCATCAGGCCGATGACGGATGCCTTCAAGTGTCACCTCTTTGCGATCACGTTGAAGGATAAGGCAAGGGACTGATTCCCCCAACTCCCACCAAGATCGATTTATGGGTTTGAATACTTGAGCCGGAGATTTCAGCTTCGCTTCTCCACCTCCAAGAAGAGGAAGAAGAGTCTTGAGTCCATCTTCCTAATAAGGTAGGGGGCCGAGGAGTCACTTGCCCATTACATTGATAGGTTCCAAGAAGAGATCCCGGAGGTCCAGGAGATGCCGGGGTATGCCCTCTAGATGGCGTTCATGGTGGGGTTGTGCGAGGGGTTCTTCAAGATGAGCCTGACCCGAAAGGCCCCCCTTTCCTTCGAGGAGCTGATGGAAAAGGAGGCAGAGGAGATAGCCACTGAGGCAGCCAACCCGGCATTTGTCAAGAAGTTGGCAAGATTGACAGAGGCAGAGTCGAAGGAGCAAGGTGGCTCGATGCATCAGGAGGGGAGAAGGAGAGAGGAGCAGAGAGCTCGGGGCTTCAGGGACCTCAAGAAGGCCCGGAGATAGGTTGGAGGCAATAGGGAGGACCCGTTCAGGGTCCAGGAAGAGGTCACATACAAGGTGGGGGGATTTTCATTGAGGCCAAGGGAGGTTCAACTTTCAAAGGCAAGCCCCTATGCAGCTCCTACCCCCACTGCAGCAAGCAATGGAGATTGGTCGAAGGGAGAGGAGGAACTGCCCGGAAAGGAGAAAAGTCGGAGTAAAGTTACCCTACTGTGAGTTTCACCAGGAGGAAGGCCATGTGACAGCTACTTGCGCCAAATTTTTGGAGTTGAGAAGGACAAGAGCTCCGGCACCACAACCTCATCAGCCTCAACAAGCGCAAGATTCGGTGCGGATTGAAGAAGTCCAACCTGAGGCAGCAGGGGAGAGATGTGAGGACAGGGTTGATGTGGGCACCCGGGGAGGGATCCAATGATTCATGAGGGAGGAGGGAGGTAGGAAAGAAGTGAATCATCTCTTGTAATAATTTGGCTTGCATTGTATCAACTATGATTGATGACAGGAACAACCAGAAAATATTTGTGATCCATGAAAAGACTTCACCTCGAGATTATTTCGCTGCCAGGCTCCCACTAGCTGGTAGGGCTGGTTGATCTCTCGGAGGGGGAGTAGGTCTCACCTCGAGATGATTCCACTGCCAGGCTCCCACTATCTAGCAGTGCTGGTTGATCTCTCGGAGGGGGAATAGGTCTCACCTCGTGATGATTCCGCTGACAGGCTCCCACTAGCTGGCAGGGCAGGTTGATCACTCGGAGGGGGAGTAGGTCTCACCTCGGGATGATTCCGCTGCCAGGATCCCAGTAGCTGGCAGGGCTGGTTGATCTCTTGGAGGGGGAGTAGGTCTCACCTCGAGATGATTCTGCTGTCAGGCTCCCACTAGCTAGCAGGGCTGGTTGATCTATCGGAGGGGGAGTAGGTCTCACCTCGAGATGATTCCGTTGTCAGGCTCCCACTAGCTGGCAGGGATGGTTGATCTCTCGGAGGGGGAGTAGGTCTTACCTCGAGATGATTCCGCTACCAGGCTCCCACTAGCTGGTATGGCAGGTTGATCTCTCGAAGGGGGGAGTAGGTCTCACCTCGGGATGATTCCACAGTCAGGCTCCCACTAGCTGGTAGGGATGGTTGATCTCTAGGAGGGGGAGTAGGTCTCACCTCGAGATGATTCCGCTGTCAGGCTCCCACTAGCTGGAAGGGTTGGTTGATCTCTCGGAGAGCGAGTAAGTCTCACCACGAGATGATTCCGCTGCCAGGCTCCCACTAGCTGGCATGGCAGGTTGATCTCTCGGAGGGGGGAGTAGAACTCACCTTGGGATGATTCCGCTGTCAGGCTCCCACTAGCTAGCAGGCTTGGTTGATCTCTCAGTGGGGGAGTAGGTCTCTCCTCGATATGATTCCGCTACATGGCTCCCACTAGCTGACAGGGCAGGTTGATCTCTCGGGGGGGGGGGGGGAGTAGGTCGCACCTCGAAATGATTCCACTACTAGGCTCCCACTAGCTGGCAGGGCAGGTTGATATCTCAGAGGGGGAGTAGGTTTCACCTCGGGATGATTCCGTTTCTAGGCTCTGAAAGTCCACCTAGTGTCAACTATCTTCACCTATGGGGGGGGGGGGGGGGGGAATAGGTGACGTTGCAGCGTTTTTGCGGAATTTAAAATTGTACATGCACAATAAAAATAAACAGCACAGCACACAGAATACACAAGCTATTTATAGTGGCTCCCCGATTTGGATACATCCACTTTCCCCCTTCGACCTATCTCCCAACAAGGGACTACTCGGTCTCTTCACCAACAGGATTGAAATCCAATCCTTGCACTATCGGAAGGAACCCTTCCACACGTAGGAGTCAACACTCCCACAACACGGGTTGCACCCAACCCTTACAACTAGGAACCTACATTCCTTTACAACAAAAGAAAAACTAGAATGTACAAAAGATACAAACTACGTTTGGAGACTAAGGTGTCCCTCTTCGTTGACGACGTGTTCTTGAAGTCCACAAAGAGTCCACAACCCTAGATCTCTCTTGGAGAGGATCTCCCCGGAACCGGCGGCGGCAAGATGGGCGGCGGCTAGGTTCACGGGATCGGCGGCGACGACGATGTACGGCTGCTATACTTTGTGTTAGAAAGTAGAGAAAAGAAGCGAAAAGAAGAGAACAAGCCGAATAAACTTTTGAATAATCGAAATTTTATTATCCAAAAAAGATAACTATTACAAAGGTATGCCCTCCCTTATATAGAATGGAGGAGAGAAGATAGAATACAAATAAGAGATGTGGGACTAAAATTTACAAGCTAAGCGGACTGTACAAAGTAAACCGCACAGGCCGCGCGGTTAGACAGAAGGACTAACCGCACGGCTTACAATAAGAGATGCAGAGAGGTCGCCTGTGAAGATTGCTAGACCGCCCGGTTTACAAGTCGCCGAGTCAAACCGCCAGACCGCGCGGTCTCCAACCCGCCAAGACAGACCGCCCGGTCTCCAACTTCAACACTCCCCCTCAAGCTGGAGCATATATATCAATCATGCCCAGCTTGTCGCAAACATGCAGAAACGAGGTGGAGATTGGCTTGGTGAAGATGTCAGCTAGCTCTTTATCAGATGTGACAAACGGAGTGCAAATCTGTTCTTTTAAAATCTCTTCACGAATGAAATAACAGTCAACCTCAATGTGCTTTGTTCTTTCATGGAATACCGGATTTTTGGAGATGTATATGGCGGCCTTGTTATCACAGAACATAGGTAGAGGATGGTTGTACACCTCTCCTAAATCTAGCATGAGAGCCCGCAACCATTTCAACTCACAAGTGGTTGACGCCATACTGCGATACTCAGCTTCTGCACTGGACCTGGAGACAACAGACTGCTTTTTACTCTTCCAGCTCACCAGATTTCCCCCAACAAAGGTGCAAAAACCTGAGGTAGACTTGCGATCCCCTTTGTCATCAGCATAACTTGCATCTGAGTAGGCTTCAATCCTCAGATGACCATTCTTCTGAAACAGTAATCCTTTCCCAGGCGCTGCTTTGACATATTCCAAGATCCGCAAGGCGGACTGAAGATGACATTCCCTGGGCGCTTGCATGAATTGACTCACCTTGCCCACAGCATAAGAAATGTCGGGTCTGGTCACTGTGAGATATATGAGCTTACCAACCAGACGCCTGTACCGCGAACTATCTGAAAGAAGAGGCGAATCATCTGTCCAGGTTTTGTCCTCCCCAATAGCCATGGGACATCGGGCAGGTTTAGCTCCAGTCAATCCTGCCTCTTTTAAAAGATCAAGGGCATACTTACGCTGAGAGAGAACTAAGGAGTCGGGCTTCCGAGAGAGTTCGATCCCCAGAAAGTACTTTGGAGAGCCCATATCTTTAGTGATCAGATGTTGGCGAAGATGTCGCTTTGTCAGGGCTACCCCTTCCTGGTCATCGCCAGTGAGAAGAATATCATCGACGTATACAGCAAGAACAACCAGCCCAGAAGGAGTTTTGCGAATAAAGAGAGAGTGATCAGCAGAGCTTCGCACAAAACCAACAGCCGCCACAATACCGCTGAACTTGTCAAACCAAGCTCGAGGACTCTGCTTGAGGCCATAAATTGCCTTCTGCAGCCGGCATACTCGTGTCTCCCCCTGAGCAACATACCCAGGAGGTTGCTCCATGTAAACGGCCTCGTGAAGATCACCATAAAGGAAGGCATTCTTGACGTCCAGCTGAGAAATTGGCCAATCCCGATTGACGGCCACAGAGAGAAGAACCCGGATTGTGCTGAGACGAGCTACAGGGGAGAAGGTGTCAAAGTAATCAACCCCATAGGTCTGAGTAAAGCCCTTAGCCACAAGGCGAGCCTTATACCGATCCACAGTGCCGTCTGGGCTAAATTTGACCACAAAGACCCAGCGACAGCCAACAACATCAGTGCCAAAGGGAGGAGGAACAAGAGTCCAGGTACCCCGCTCAGTGAGGGTCGCCATTTCCTCATCCATGGCCATCTTCCAGTGAGGAATAGCAAGGGCCTCCTGATAGGAGCGGGGTGTGGCAGTGGCAGAGATAGCCAGTGCAAAGGCCCTGCGAGAAGGAGTAAGACGATCATAGGAAACAACAGCAGCAAGGGGGTGTAAGGTGCACGTCCGCACCCCTTTGCGAAGAGCTATAGGAAGATCCAGGTCAGCCGGGCCCGCGGCATCCGGAGCATCCGTGGTAGAGAAAGCTGGCCCGGGAGAAGAGAGCGACGGCAGCGGAGAGGAGGGAGAGGGTGGTGGGGAAGGGAGAGAGAGAGGTGGAGGAAGAGGAGGGGGTGGATACGGTGTAGTGGTGGAGAGTGTAGGAGGAGACGAGGGAACTAAGGGAACGGCAGGAGAATCAGAAGCTGGGAGAAGAGGAGAAGAGGCATCCGAGAAGTAGGAGGTATTCTCGAAGAAGGTGACGTCAGCAGAGACGAACTGCTTACGAAGGACGGGATCAAAGCAACAGTAGCCTTTCTGAGTGGTGGAATACCCCAGAAAGACACATTTGGTGGAGCGAGGGGAGAGCTTATCACGGGTGGCAGAAGGGGCATGCACAAAGGCAGTGCATCCAAAGATTTGGAGAGGGAGAGGAAACGGCTCCTTGCCCGGATACAAAATGGAGAATGGGGTTTGGCCATGGAGAACCGTGGAGGGAATGCGATTGATGAGGTAGCAGGCAAGGAGAACAGCATAGCCCCAATAGGAGCGAGGAACATGCATCTGGGTCATCAAGGTGCGAGCGACATCGAGCAGGTGTCGGTTTTTGCGTTCGGCTACACCATTTTGTTGTGAAGAATAGACACAACTAGTTTGATGAAGAATCCCATTTTGCATGCAGAATGTAGAGAAGTCACGACTGAGATATTCTGCGGCATTATCAGACCGAAAAACTTTGATAGAAACATCAAACTGAGTTTTGATCATGAGATAGAAGGATGTCCATACAGAGAATAATTCGGAGCGATCTTTTAACAGATACACCCACGTACAGCGAGAGAAATCATCAATGAACGTGACAAAATAGGAACTACCCCGACCAATGGTAAGAGTAGGAGAAGGACCCCAGATGTCGGAGTGGATAAGATCAAACGGACGGGTAGAGCTACGAACGTGCTTTGGAGGGAAGGAGGAGCGGTGATGCTTGCCAAGCTGACAGGCCTCACAGTTGAGCGGAGGACTTTGAGGAGGAAGGTGAGGCAGAAGTTGACGAAGAAGACGGGGAGGAGCATGACCAAGGCATAGATGCCATTGGAGAAGATCTGTGGAGGTGGAGGAGAAGGTGGAAAAAGCAGAAATGTTGTCTAGGAAGTATAAGCCGCCACTCTCAGTCCCAGTAGCAATCGTCCGTTGGGAGTCCGGATCCTGAAAAGAGCAAGAAGTAGAAGTAAATGTGACGGAACACTGTAATTGCTTGCAAAGAGATGTAACAGATAATAAGTTGCACGGGAACTGGGGCACGTATAGAGTATCCGCCAAGTGAAGAGACGGGGTGACATGAACTATCCCTGTGCCATGAACTGATGATGAAGAGCCGTCAGCGAGAGTAACTGGGGGCAAGCGAGCATGTTTTTCTAGGAGAGAGAAACACGGGAGATGGCCGGTCATATGATTCGTAGCACCAGTGTCGATCAGCCATTTGCCCTGAGTAACAACGTGTGCACGACCAGAAGACGTGACAACCGAGGCGAAAGCCATGAAGGGAGGAAGAAGAAACTGCAGCAGTCTCGGTGACAGCACACCAGCGGCACGAAGGGCCACGACCAAGGTGCAGAGCACAAGCCGCGCGACTAAACCAGGAGGTCGCGGCGACTAACAAGAGAAGCGGCTAAGAGCGAAGAGGCGGAGAGGCCGCTCAAACAAGGAAGAATCCGCGTGAAACCGCAGCGGGAACAAAAGGGAAGAAGTCGCGTGAACACGAGCGGCTAGGATTCAGATCAAGGCACAGCGGGGAAGAAGTCGCGCGGACTGCAAAGGGCCGAGCGAACAGAAGAGAGGAGAAGAGCAGGTGACCGCGACCAAGATGCGGGTAAGAAAGGGACAACCCGCACGGTCAGGCAGATCACAGCAGTTGCGAGAATGCGGTCATGGGCACAGCGGGGAAGAGGTCGCGCGGACTGAAAAGGCCGAGCGAACAGAAGAGAGGAGAAGAGCAGGTGACCGCGACCAAGATGCGGGTAAGAAAGGAACAACCCGCACGGTCAGGCAGATCACAGCAGCAAACCGCGAGTGCAGAGACAACACACGCGGACAGAGACAGACCGCAGCGATTAGGAAGTCGGAGCGGCAGGAAAGAGCAAGGAGCGCGGCGACACGGAAACAGGTCGCTGCGACAAAGAGCAGTAGGAGAAGAGAAACAAGAAGAGCAAGCCGCGCAAACAGGCAGCGGATAGAAACAAGCCGCGCGGATAGAAACAAGCCGCGCGGACAGAGGAGAAGGCAAGCCGCGAACAAAACGCAGAACGCGGAAGACAAGCCGCGAACAACAGAGAGCGCACAGAATTAGGAGGAAAAGACCGTGTCCTCTGATACCATGTTAGAAAGTAGAGAAAAGAAGCGAAAAGAAGAGAACAAGCCGAATAAACTTTTGAATAATCGAAATTTTATTATCCAAAAAAGATAACTATTACAAAGGTATGCCCTCCCTTATATAGAATGGAGGAGAGAAGAGAGAATACAAATAAGAGATGTGGGACTAAAATTTACAAGCTAAGCGGACTGTACAAAGTAAACCGCACAGGCCGCGCGGTTAGACAGAAGGACTAACCGCACGACTTACAATAAGAGATGCAGAGAGGTCGCCTGTGAAGATTGCTAGACCGCCCGGTTTACAAGTCGCCGAGTCAAACCGCCAGACCGCGTGGTCTCCAACCCGCCAAGACAGACCGCCCGGTCTCCAACTTCAACACTTTGGAGATCCAAACTTCGTAGCAAAGCTAGCTAGGTCTTCCAACGGTCACACTAGGATCAGTCGTCTCGATCGATTCGGACGGGGAAGGTTTTCCCGATCAAAAAATCAAGAGACAAGAGATCTCCGGTTAGACACGTGAGACGCTAAGCTTGGCTAAGCTTCTATCGCCGGGAGATCTGGAAGAAACCTCGATCAAGACCGGCGATCAACTCTCTCATGCGGCGACGGCGGAGGCGGAGTGGAACTCGCGATCTAGGTTACGTCGCGGCCCGTGTTTCGTCTTTTTTTTCGTCTATCTTTACTGTTCAAAAATACCCTGTATTTATACTGTAGACAACTTCAATATGACCGTTGTGGGTCCCACCTGAAGGAAACCCTAGTTCCGGTTCAACACAGTGCCAGCGGCAGAATCCGGTCCAGCTGTTTCCAGAAAAATTACCAAGTCAAAATCGGCGAGAATCGAAGATGATTCTCGACGAATCGGCGAGAATCAGTTAGTGATTCTCGACGATTCGTCGAGAATCACTAGTGATTCTCGCCGAATCACTTGATGATTCTCGCCGAATCACTTGTTGATTCTCGACGAATATTACTTGGCCATGATCTGCTCAACGATGGGTTCGGCGAGAATCACTAGTGATTCTCGCCGAATCTTACTTGGCACCGCTTTGAGGTAGCCGGATAGAGTCGGCGAGAATCACTTGGTGATTCTCGCCGAATTATACTTAGACGATTTTTCGTCTTTCCACCCAAGAGCTGCTCCTTGACCCATCCTTGCTCCTTGTCTGCTCTTGCATAGTTACAGCCCTGTACTTGAAAGTAAGTGCACTCCAATAGAGAGAGTACACGTAGGCCAACACACTGATCTGCTCAACGAGGGATTACGTCGTGCAGACCCGTGTATATTTACCTACTGCACCCTGACATTGGTGTGCACTTAGCGTGGAAACACTGCAAGCACAACTTGAAATATTTTATTAAATACATTGTGAATTCATCTTAGCTTGACAGGTGGCTTCCTCAAATCCAGGTAATTGTTGATACAATACCCAACAATCTCCCCCTATTTGACGAAGCCAAAATCCTACTAGCTAAGATGAATAACACCAACCAGATAATATAAACAACATTCAGAATTTAAATATGCAGCACAAGAGAATATAGGCAAACATATCAAGACTTGAGTCATTCATAAATTCAAATACATATATGTATATAATCTCAGGAATGTTCATATACTAACAATAAACATTAATTGTTCTTAAGAGAGAATGACAGGCTATAAATTTTTGACTATTTTTCTTTGGCTAAGTCATCCTTGAGTTTTTGAGCCAAATACTTCTTTCTTTGCCTCTCCATATACTCTTTGGGCTTCGGATAATATCTTGGAGGAGGAGCTTTATCTGCCGCAGTATTGGTCCTGAAGAAGATGTTTCGTTTCGCTTCATATGTCTTGTGCATCTCCCACTCATACTGGCTGTATACATCGTTTCGATTGATTTCCCCTTTTTCCTGTAGCCAGAATGTGTCCAATATGATACTCTTGGATACTGGGCTCCACTTTTCGTTTCTTACTTCCTCCTTCAGTCTGATTCTCTTTTCAACTTGTGTTTCCTTTGATGTCCCTTCTTGCGATTTCCTCTTGTCCCTGGCTTTTGCTAGGGCTCCTTGATCAAACATTGCCATCAGTTTTGTCTTGGAGGAGGCCCTAGCAGCCCTATGAACATCAGCTTCACTTACAGGGACTTCTTCAACACTGGCGCCCTCATCAACCACAGTATAATCTTCAGGAGCAGGAGCACCCTGGGGATTTTCAGGGATATTAACGCATAACGCTTGTTGGAGCATCCACCAGCAGCTGTCATAGACATATTTGTTTGACTATTCAAAGTTGTTGATCATGACTTCCCGAAGCTCGGCCATCTTAGCTATATATTCTTTCTCCCCCCTTTTTGGCTTCGACTGCGATGGAATTTGCATAGGAGTGCAGTGAGTCATCAATATGCTTTGTAGTCTTGGAGAATTCAGTAACCAAGGCTTGTTGATTTGTGTTGAGAGTTACCATATTGCCATCAAACTTTTGAATGTTATTTGCTACGACATGAGCATTCTGATTTACGATTGTGAGAGTATCAGTGTTCCTTTTTAATCCCTCCATAAGAAGAGTGACAGCTTGGCCGGCCGCTGTATATTTATCTTCAAACTTCTTTTCCATCACGTCCAGTTTGTGATTGATCTCCACTACGTTCTTGAGCATGAGATTCTCCGATTTCTTAATTCTTTTCAACAGTTTATTTTGAGCTTTCTCAAAAGATGCTTTAAGCTCATCCACTATACCCTGAATGACATTCACGGTGTGAGTGGCTATATCATCTCGTAGTGGAAGATCCTGAGGCACTTCTTGGCCTTGCACTTCATCAGATGCACCTGTAGAGCTGGACAGGAGCACAGCCTCTAAGGGAGGAATACTTGCAGCATCTGTAGATTTCTCGGACTCCCCCTCCACTCGTGCACCAATGTTCTCAGGAACGATCTCAGGTGCGTGCTTGTCAGATGGAGCTTCAATGATATTCTGAGTCTCCAATGCTTCATGTTCCTCATTGCCTTCTTCTTCACCTTCATCATCCATGAGATCATGCGCATCAGCATCATCTTCGTCAGCAGTCTCCTCTACATTAGCTTCGGCTCCTTGATCGTTCAGGTTCAGAGCCTCCTCATTCTCCAGCACAGTTTCACTTGCTTCTTGTATATCTGCCACTGCATCTCTGGCTATATGGGAGATGTCAGATACGATATGAGCATCAGTGGATAGAGGCTCCCCCTCAATTCCTGCAGTCAATGCATCAGGAATTTCACTGGGGATTACTACAGAATCAGCCACAGTGTCGTCCTCGGCTGGAGATGCGTCCAGTTGTTCTACCACGGCAGCCTGCCCAATTCGCCTCTCCCATCTGTCAAAAACACTCGAGTCCATTTTCTTTAAGTAATGTAGAGGAACACCTTTACTCATGTCATACTTATCTCCGTTCAACTGATTGAGGTACAGACTGATGATTCGGCCAAAGCTAGGAGATCGCAGGGTGTCCTTTATCCTCTCAAAAAGCAATGCCCCCCAGTTGAATCATTTCCTGCAGACAATTGCCACCAGGATCTTGAACATGTCCGCAGAGATGTGGTCATGAGAGCCCGGCTTGCATATGAGTACCTTCCCAACGATGTCTGACAGAAGTTTCCCTTCTTCATTCATATCCTTTTGCTTTATCGACCGAGTTCCTCGAGCGAGACCACAGAATAATATAGTCCTGGTTTTGTCTTCTTCCTCAAGATAATTCTCGTGCTCCGAGCTAGTGAGCTGCAAGTAGTGGGTCAGCTTGCTGGCAGACATCTTGATCTTTGCCCCGGCAACCTTGCTTTTGATAAGAGAGTCGTCATTCCGGAGTTTTGCGGTTGCAAAGAACTCCAGTACTTCCTTGTCCAGGATTTTACAGGGATGCTCCAGTACGAATGAGAGTTCAGCCTCTTCCAGCATAATAATGATGTTTCTGAATTCATCAGAGGCATGAGAGAACCCTGTTCGAACCAGCTCGCATCCAGTGACCAGCCCAGCGGTTGTCCTAGGGGCCATTGCACACCTAGGGAGAGAATCCCTGCTCTACGCTTAATCAAAAGGGAAGCGACACTAGTGAAAAAGTCCAAGTAAGGGTGAGGTTGTGGTTACCTAAATGCGTAGACGGTGAGTAAGTTCGATGAAGACGATGGACACCCGGTAGGTGCACGCGACTGTGATTGATCGAAACCGCGGAGAAATCCCTGGAAGGAAGAATCGGCGAGATCGACGGGATTTTTGCACGTTGAGATCGACGGAGTTCTTCACGAGGCGGGAAACTTGCGGGATGTCGACGGAAGGGGAATCTTGCGGGATGAAACGGCGAGAAACCTTCGGTGTGCTTCCTGTGGGATGTCGACGGAGTTCTTCACGATTCGGCGAGAGACCTTCGGTGAGAAGCTTGCGGGAAACCTTCGGTGAATCGGTGAGAATCTTGCGGGATTCGGCGAGTTTCCTGCGGAGAAGGTCCTTCGGCGGGATTCCTACGGAATGTGAAGGGTCAGCGGGAATTCTAAATATATAAAGGATCGTTCGGCGGAAGGCTTTGGGTCTCTTCAGACAATCTTAAATCGACGAGTTAAGGGGATTCTAACGGTTTTCGTGTGTTCGGCGGAAGGCTTCGGGTTAAGCGGGTTTCGAGTTGGTCTAAGTCGATTTGAAAATCTTCTAAATATATAAATATTCCTTAAAGCCAAGCTATTAGGGTTTGAACCGGCTTTTCCATACATTTATTGATGGCAATCTTCGCTAGTTTTCAGTGAACTAATTTACGCCTGTAGATGTTAGATCTCGAGTCTACCAGTGGAATTTCCGATAAGTCTTCATTGTTGTATCTATGGTTTATGTTTACCGTGTTAACATATCCTTAGATGTACACACATATAAGTGTAAGTATAAGTATAAATATATATATATATATGTCAATGTGGATACAATATGACTCAAGTCCTGGAACTGATCAAAAGTACCTGGGATTATGAGAGTTATCATTTAGTCCCTCGGGTAAAACATATTAGGAGCTCAATGTGAGTATGCCCATGTAGATATCACATCTGGTATTCCAGACGCTTGTTCCAATTTAGTCTTGATCCATCTACTGTCTAGTTCCCATCATATTTACAGGAACCTAGACTACCCTGCAAGAAAGAGTTACTTTACCTTAGGAACCCAATACATATTGGGTCCTAGGTTCCTGTTAGCATAAGCACTCGACCACCTTCCTTCAGAAAACCTGTCAGGAAGACTACCTCTGCCCAGAAAATGTGGATATGCCCTTGCCCTTGACACAGAGGGGTTGTGCCAACAGTCTATGGCAAAGTGTCCCACTTTGCCACAGCACCAACACGGGTGAATGTTGTATCGCCGTTTTCTGACCTGATCTAGTGACTGAGGTAGTCACGGTCCTAGGTCTAAACGGGATAGGGCATGATCTCCTCACAAAATTTCCTCTTCCACCGTGACACGTGGAAGGGTGGAAGGAATGCATGTTGCGAGCGTCATGAGGCCGGGGAGGTGGTGCCTTCCTTTCAGGCATCCCCCTTCCTGAGGCCCCATAAAAACTTACACCATGACTTCTAACCTCCCTGTCCTGTGTCCTCGGGTGGTGAGAAGTGTTCTGTGAGCTGGTACATGCAGATTCACACCGAGTTGAGGCAGTGGCAGTGAATACAAAGGGCTCAGAATGAGCCTTAGGTATTCTCTCATGGGTGGCCACGACGGCCCTTGCACTACGGGTGTCTCCACATGAGGACAGATCACCCTTGTAGTGACCACGATTATTCCTGTGATCATACCTGAAGGCATGATGAGTTGCCTTCCTGCTTGGAGTGGGGGGTCGGAATACCGTTTCCCCATTTCTCCACGAATTGATAATCCGGGAGATCCACCCATTTTCTTGCTTTCTCTTTATAGCATCAACCTTGGAAAAGTTTGATACTATCCTTTTCTCATTCTCTAGACTACTCTCTAGATCAGAGATTTTAGAGTCCTTGTCCTTGTTGGATGCCAATTGGAGAACCAACAAGATCTTCAGCCGAGCAATCTCCTGAGCTTGTTCTTCAACAAGTACGTTGCTCTTCTGAAGGGCTCTCTTCAGAGAATCAGAATTTTCTGAAGGAAAGCAGTTCCTGTCTTCAGAAATTTCAAGAGAGACGGGGCAGGATGAAGAAGTTACCTGCTCTTTAGTGTTATTGTCATTAGAGCCAGTGACCGTTGTGTCATCCTCATCAGAGCTGCTTTCCTCACTGGCCTCTTCAGTCTCTAACACGGACACTGGAGCTCTGATGCTGTCCGATAGATCCTTGCCTTCATCTTCAGAGGCGAGGACCCCCACATAGGCTTCATCCTCTGGTTGACAGCAGATTTCAGCTTTCTCTGACCCCCCCCCCCCCCCATCAGCTCTGAGATCATCACCCACATAGATTTAGCCGACCAACATTTTTCCAATCTAGAGCGAGAAGCTCCAGACCAGATATCCATGATAATTTGACGAATCCTCTTGTCCAAATTAAATAATGAAAGTTCTGTCTCCGACATCTCAGCAATGCACTTGGGCACTTGGATATTCTTTCCAGAGTCGGAGGTCTTCATAGGAATAAAAGGACCCTCTTCCAGGATGAAAGATGCTCGAGGATCGATTGCATCCAAGTGATACGACACTCTCATCCTCCAGACTGGATAAAACTCCTTTGTGCATGTGGGGAGTCTTAGTGGCGATATCTCATGATCCAGCTCCATGCTTCTGACACTGGTGGCAGGATTCTACTCAAGGTTTAAACCTTTTTGATGAGTAACTGGCTCTGATACCACTTGAAAGTCCACCTAGTGTCAACTATCTTCACCTATGGGGGGGAATAGGTGACGTGCAGCGTTTTTGCGGAATTTAAAATTGTACCTACACAATAAAAATAAACAGCACAACACACAGAATACACAAGCTATTTATAGTGGTTCCCCGATTTGGGTACATCCACTTTGCCCCTTCGACCTATCTCCCAACAAGGGACGACTCGGTCTCTTCACCAAAAGGATTGAAATCCAATCCTTGCACTATCGGAAGGAACCCTTCCACACGTAGGAGTCAACACTCCCACAACACGGGTTGCACCCAACCCTTACAACTAGGAACCTACGTTCCTTTACAACAAAAGAAAAACTAGAATGTACAAAAGATACAAACTACGTTTGGAGACTAAGGTGTCCCTCTTCGTTGACGACGTGTTCTTGAAGTCCACAAAGAGTCCACAACCCTAGATCTCTCTTGGAGAGGATCTCCCCGGAACCGGCGGCGGCAAGATGGGCGGCGGCTAGGTTCACGGGATCGGCGGCGACGACGATGTGCGGCTGCTGTACTTTGGAGATCCAAACTTCATAGCAAAGCTAGCTAGGTCTTCCAACGGTCACACTAGGATCAGTCGTCTCGATCGATTCGGACGGGGAAGGTTTTCCCGATCAACAAATCAAGAGACAAGAGATCTCCGGTTAGACACGTGAGACGCTAAGCTTGGCTAAGCTTCTATCGCCGGGAGATCTGGAAGAAACCTCGATCAAGACCGGCGATCAACTCTCTCATGCGGACACGGTGGCGGCGGAGCGGAACTCGCGATCTAGGTTACGCCGCGGCCCGTGTTTCGTCTTTTTTTTCGTCTATCTTTACTGTTCAAAAATACCCTGTATTTATACTGTAGACAACTTCAATATGACTGTTGTGGGTCCCACCTGAAGGAAACCCTAGTTCTGGTTCAACACAGTGCCAGCGGCAGAATCCGGTCCAGCTGTTTCCAGAAAAATTGCCAAGTCAAAATCGGCGAGAATCGAAGATGATTCTCGACGAATCGGCGAGAATCAGTTAGTGATTCTCGATGATTCGTCGAGAATCACTGGTGATTCTTGCCGAATCACTTGATGATCCTCGCCGTATCACTTGTTGATTCTCGACGAATATTACTTGGCCATGATCTGCTCAACGATGGGTTCGGCGAGAATCACTAGTGATTCTAGCCGAATCTTACTAGGCACCGCTTTGAGGTAGCCGGATAGAGTCGGCGAGAATCACTAATGATTCTCGACGATTCGGCGAGAATCACTAGTGATTCTCGCCGAATTATACTTAGACGATTTTTCGCCTTTCCACCCAAGAGCTGCTCCTTGACCCATCCTTGCTCCTTGTCTGCTCTTGCATAGTTACAGCCCTGTACTTGAAAGTAAGTGCACTCCAATAGAGAGAGTACACATAGGCCAAAACACTGATCTGCTCAACGAGGGATTACGTCGTGTAGACTCGTGTATATTGACCTACTGCACCCTGACATTGGTGTGCACTTAGCGTGGAAACACTGCAAGCACAACTTGAAATATTTTATCAAATACATTGTGAATTCATCTTAGCTTGACAGGTGGCTTACTCAAATCCAGGTAATTGTGGATACAATACCCAACAGGCTCCCACTAGCTGGTGGGGCTGGTTGATATCTCAGAGGGGGAGTAGGTCTCACCTCGAGATGATTCCACTGTCAGGCTCCCACTAGCTGGCAGGGCTGGTTGATCTCTCGGAGGGGGGAGTAGGTCTCACCTCGAGATTATTCCGCTGTTAGGCTCCCACTAGCTGACAGGGCAGGTTGATCTCTCGGAGGGGGGAGTAGGTCTTGCCTCGAGATGATTCCACTGTCAGGCTCCCACTAGCTGGCAGGGCTGGTTGATCTCTCGAAGGGGGAGTAGGTCTTACCTCGTGATGATTCTGCTGCCAGGCTCCCACTAGCTGGCAGGGCTGGTTGATATCTCAGAGGGGGAGTAGGTCTCACCTCGAGATGATTCGGCTTTCAGGCTCCCACTAGCTGGCAGGGCAGGTTGATCTCTCAGAGGGGGAGTAGGTCTCACCTCGAGATGATTCCGCTGCCAGGCTCCCACTAGCTGGCAGTGTAGGTTGATCTCTCGGAGGGGGGAGTAGGTCTCACCTCGAGATGATCCTGCTGCCAAGCTCCCACTAGCTGGCAGGACAGGGGAGGCCAAGTGTTTTTTACCCGGAGGCCGTCTTGTCATCCAAGCTCCCATTAGCTAGCTTGACAGGTTGATCCCTCGGGGAGGCCAAGGATTTTTTACTCCGAGGTCGTCTCATCATCCAGGCTCCCATTAGCTGGCTTGACAGGTTGACCCCTCGGACCAAGGCGACCTATCCACGCCAGAGCAGCATACGGGAGAACTCAGAATTGCCAGCTCGCTCCCGCCAAAGCTATGCAGGCGAGCTGCGCAAGCTGGCCCAGCCAGCACGTGTTCGCCCGGAGTTCATCAAACTGAGTCGGGTTTTCGCCGAATTGAGCTCGGGTGGAGACCCATGTTCGTCGAGCAGGGCTCAGCATTCATCGAACGGAGAACTACGTTCGTCGAGCAGTGCTCAGCGTTCATCTAACGGAGCTCGTCGTTCGATGAGCAGGGCTCGGCGTTCATCGAACGGAGCTCACCGTTCGTTGAGCGGGGCTTGGCGTTCATCGAAGGGAGCTCGTTGTTCGTCGAGCGGAGCTCGGTCTTCTTCGAGCTAGCCTTATTAGTTAAAATGCTAGATTCACCGGACAGAGCTCGGCGAACTCAATTCTTCTGGAATTCCTTTCGTATTAAGCCCCAGACCGCCCGGTCGAGTGAAGGTATCAGAGGGCTACTCACCCAGCTGCTTTGACGTTGAGTGACATTGCTCCAGTCGACGCTCTGGATGCCCTCCTGGCAATGACGTTGAGTGACGCTGATCCACTCGCCCAGTATCCTATAAGGTGTTTTTTTACCATTTTACCCTCATTGGTCTACCTATATCCTGTAAGAACATCTGAGTTACACTATTGGTAGACCCAAATGGGTTGTATATAGCTGTTCAAAATAGCAGAAGTTAGCTTTTTGCAGGTCGTCTTCAGAAAACTATAAATAAGACTCAAGGGGCACCTCAGAAGGCAGACTCACTAGTTTTCAGATCTTCTTGCACTTTCTGAGGTAGCCTTAGCTCGGCTTTTGGCTAAGGAGAGGAAGCGCTCTAAGATCTTTCGGGTGTATGGTGGGACCTCCATGCCGAGCCCTTGGATCAATCACCATTTCTTTTGCTATTTGGCTTGCAGGAGAGAAGTAGGTGTGCGATCACCTCTTCCCCAAAGGTGAAATCCACAAGAGACCGAGTTTTTGGTTTCAACAGGGAAGACAGGTCGTGAGAAGAAGGAACAAACCGCGAAGACAAGTCACAAGAAGACAGGTCACGCGGACAGAGGAAGATCACAGAATCAGGTGGAAAAGATTGAGTCCTGTGATACCATGTGCGAACAATAATAAGTAGAGCAAAAATTTGGACAAAAAGAATTTTTATTAACCAAATATTGTGTGCATTATAATGATATTGCTTCCCTTTTACATAATGAAGCAGAGAGAAGAGATTACAAATAAGGAATGTGGGACTAATAATTATAGGAACAAGTATCTATACAAACCGCGCGGGTAGACTAACTGAACGGCAACTACAATGAAGAGAAGACAACCCGACACAGTCTTCAAGTCACCCAAGTCAAGTCTCCAGACCGCCTGGTCCCCAATCACTTACCTAGCAAACCTCTAGAGAGAAACCGTCAGACCGTGCGGTCTCCAAGCTGCCAGGGGCAGATCTACAGACCGCCCAGTCTCCAAGCCGCCATGGGCAGACTGCCAGACCGCTCGGTCCCAAACAACAACATCGGCAGAGAGCGTGCAGGATGCATATTGGAGGAGAGAGCGTGGAGCGCTTGTAGGAGGTGAGCGTGCGGGTTCTTGTTGGTAGAGAGCGCATAGAGCATGTAACACCCCAAAAAGGAGTATGAGGTAACAGGCTAACAAGTCGAATAGAGTTTGGCGAAGATCAAACAGGGTTCGACAAACGTCGAACAGGGTTCGACGAGCGTGGAACGGAGTTCAACTAAAGCATCGAACGGGGTTCGACGAACGTTGAACGGGGTTCGATGAACGTCGAACGGGGTTCGACGAACGTCGAACGGGGTTCGACGAACGTCGAACGGGGTTCGATGAATATGGCTCTGTTATGTGTTATGAAACCGTTCGACGAACTTAGGCTCATTCGACGAACTCCCTCCCGTTCGACGAATTTCGCTTGATGAACTCAACCCCGTTCGACCACTTGTCAAAATAAGATATCGCTAAAGTGACGACCCGTGTCAGATGGCTGGTGTGCGGCCAGTAAGCGGTGGTTGACTTTTTTAGCTCAAACTCGGGCCATTATTTTTTTTTTGATGAGTTTATCGTGTGGCTGGGGTGAAACCCGAGGCCACATATGCAGAGGGATGAGAATGAGGAAGTCATTATTTCCTTTTCTCTCTTTATCTTCCTTGCATCCCAGTTCTGGAGCAGAGAACTCACGGCTGGTGCTAGGGTTTGTGTAGAACTTGTTGAATTTGCTGGAGAAGTGCTTGTGGCTGGAATCAAGATACGAAGCTAGAATCGCGAAGGGAAAAGTGAGGCGATCATTTCCATCTGCATAGAAACGTGTCGTCATTACTCCAAAGAGAATTCCAAGGGTAACGATCTTCCTTCTTGGACATGTGAAGTCCTTATTTTGGCATATGCATGGACTTCCCCACCAAAAGGTGGATTGTTGAGGGATTTCCGTTGGGTTAATTCATGAAATCCCCAATCAGTCTTGCCTATAGATCCGGAAATGTGTAGTGCGGAATAGGAATGCTGTGTGAAGCCCATCTAGACAGGTTGGTATGGATTGGTGATGCTTTATTTTATGCACCGAAGAAGACTCTGCGTATAAATGAGTAGTTTGTGGAGTCGGTGGGTTATGCCTGTGAAGTGGAATAACAGAAAGTACTGTAGTGGAGTTCTAGGAAAATCCCCTCGAAATTCATGTGTTGTATGCTATGAAAGTTCAGTGTTTTTGGCACTGCAGGTGGCTGCATGGTTTTTTGGATACTTGGTCCAATTATGGTTGTGGCTGGGTACAGAAAGAGTGTTCTGTCGCTAACGCTAGGTGATAGTGGTTGTTGTTGGCAATAGCTCACAGCTAACATATGATTGTGAAAGCCCAGTGTGGCTATTGTGAGCTATGCGTTCTTAAAGGCCAGTAAGCCGAATGGACAAGGGGAAGCCGACCCGCGTCAGTCCATACATTGAACTGGCGATTTGAGCAACGGGCAAGGGATGAACTGTATCCGCGTTATGGTTGTCTAACTTGAGTGCCTAAGTTATTGGCTTCGTTAGGATCACATAATGAGAGTTTTAGGTTGTCTGCCATCAAGACTAATGTCTCCAGCCGTGGGCCGTGGAGCATGAATGCTCAATGTTTATTGTTATGTCTGGGACCTGAGAACGGTGGTGGGACCCTGGTTTTCCTGTACACAGATAATGTGCCCTGAGTGCACGGAGTGTCGGTCCGTGCGGTCGACTTTTGTGATATATTGACTTGTGCGTGAGTGGATGTTTTGTGATATATCTGCTTGTGAAAATGTTATACCTACAAGGAAGGAATACCATTGCCCCAAGAAATTGGGTAGGGTCGTTATAAATTGGTCAACTGAATGCTGGTCGTTGCTTTGTTTACCACCATTGCGGTGGATTGTCCTCGTGCAGGTGCTGGAGTGCCGCGCGGGAAATAGTGGGCTGAAGCCCTTGCTACTGCTATGCTGGCCCTCGAAGGCCGAATGAAGAAAAGTTTTACTGTTTTCATGTGTGGCCGGCCTGCGTGCCGATGTATGTAATCCACACTTATGAAGAAGAAATGTAAGGCCTTAAGGCCAAACATTTTTGTGCATTTTGTATACATTCCTATAATCCACACTTGTAAGATATATAAATGTGGTTGTTTATATATAGTGGACATTCACGGCTGATGAGTTCAGTAATAACCCCTAATGCTTCTGCTAGAATGCTCTGAGTTAGGATGTGTGTACTAGTCTTTGATATTAACCTATAACCCGGCCGCCTGTTTGTGTCATTTGGTGTGGGGCCCCGGCCGGACCCTCTATTATATCTCATGTAATGGATGAAGGTGTTACAATTTGGTATCAGCTTGTCTTGGTCTTCCTCCTTCGAATTTGTGGTCGAATTCTTTTGAGGGGTGGCAAGCACGTGTACGTGCGACCCGTTATAACACAAATGAAATCAAGAATGTCCTCTAAGGAATGCAAATACACCTGTTTGAGGAACCTGCGCGTTCCTACAATGTTGTTGTTGCTTTTCCAAAGTTATTAAAGTGTGTCATTTACACGTATAAGTGACTCAAAGTGGTGCGGGGCAGTCTGAGCCCCAACTTTCTGATGAGAGTATGGCACCAGCTGAGGTGCCTACACCTCCTCTGTCTTCGGATACAGTACGCTTAGTTGCTGAGGCATTGTTTGCAATTATCTAGACACAGCCTACTAGGCAGGTGCAACCTGCGGTGATGTCAGGACAGGTTGGTGTGAGGCATGTACCTGATGTGGCTGTTGTATATCCACGAGCAGTGGAACAACAACTGAAGTAGTTTACGAGCTTCAATCCTCCTACGTTTGTTGGGGCAGGAACCCCGACGCAAGCAAAGGATTGGCTTGCATGCGTCAAGAGGATTTTGACGGTGATAAGAATACAGGAGGAACAGAAAGTCACCTTAGACACTTTCCTGTCGGAAGGAGAGACTCGGCTTTGGTGGAATGAAAAGGAGCTGCACCACTTAGCGGATAGACAACTAACGGAAGTCTCGATAGTGGATTTTTCGAGACTACTCTTGGCAAAGCATTTGTCAACAGCACACCGCATAGCCATACAAAATGAATTCCAGTGTCTAACTTAGGGATAAAGTAGTGTTGATACCTACTTACATGAGTTTACAAGGTTGGGACGTTATGCGGGATCTATCTTTACTGATGAAGAGCGCAAAACTAATAGGTTCTATGGAAGGTCGCGGGATGAGTTTAGATTCCTTCTCTCGAGTTCGGTGAACCAGGGGTTTCAAGTGTTGGTTGATACGGTTCGTGCATTGGAGAAAGATATGAAGCAGGTACAGGGCATGAGGGACTTGGCTGTGACAAAGCCTGAGTTCAAAGTGCCACACCCGGGAAAATCGAACTACCGAAGGAAATGGGGTAAGAGATCCAAGTCTTCTACACAAGCTCCCTCTACTATTGCGTCTGGAGCAACTTCTAGGCAAGACCCTCGTGCCTGTTATACTTGTGGTAAGGTGGGTCATCTAGCCCATGGCTGTCGGGTTGGTCCGCCAAAGGGTGAGAAGAAGACAGGAGCGTCATATGCTGAAAAGGGAAAGGCAATGGTGGAGTCCTCTACATCCCAGGCGCAGCCTTGAGTGTATAATCTTGGCCAACAGAAGGCCATAAAGCAAAGTGATGTCATCACAGGTACGAGTTAAGATATTGTTTTTCCTACTTCTTATACTTCATACCTTGTGTGTATCTTGTGTATGATAAGTTTGTATTAGGCTTTGTACTGATTCGGAACTGTCCGGTGAGAGCACTGTTTGATACAGGTGCTTCGCATTCGTTTTTATCTGTGGACTTCGTGTCACGGATCGGGGTGCCGAATCGTATGATGGAAGATAGTGTGAAGGTGTTATTACCGAACGGATGTGTGATGCATGCGGATAGAACTTGCTCTGTGGAGGTACATATAGGAAGGCTGGTTTTTGGATTAGAAGCATCTGTGCTGCCGATATCGAAATTTGATGTGATCTTTGGTATGGACTAGCTCTCGGAGCGCGTGACTTTATCGATTGCAATTCAAAGGAGATCACATTGTGACAGAATACCATGCTGGAGACGAAATTCGGTGGTATACGAGGATCGAGCAAGTTGTTGATGTCTGCACTCCAAGTCGTCAAAGCTGTTCTGAAGGGCGCAGAGTTATTATTCATGCTTATATAGGCAGTTGAGCCAAAAGCCAGTGTAAGTGATGAAATTGCAAGTCCTACTCAAATGAGTAGGCGGGAAATGCAAGCAGTAAAATTGCAAATCCTACTCAAACGAGTAGGCGGGAAATGAAAGTGATAAAATTGTAAGTCCTACTCAAACGAGTTGGCGAGAAATGAAAGCAGTAAAATTGCAAATCTTACTCAAACGAGTAGGTGAGAAATGAACGCGATAAAATTGCAAGTTCTACTCAAACGAGTAGGCGGAAAATTAAAGCGAGTCATACTCAAACGAGTAGGAGAAAATAGATGCACACACGCAAACACTCTACTTGAAATAAAACAAAGCAATAAAATCTAACTCATACACTCACGCACACATACGAAAATGAGAAAAATGAAGTGATCGAAAAATTAAAACAAATATATTTTTACCGTTAGAACTTGGTAAAAATGCATAAAAAAAGAAATAAAATCTAAAGGAGCAAAATGGTTTTTAAATTAAAGCAAAAAATCAAAAGTATTCGAAAAGTTAAAATAACGACTTATTCATTCCTATAGCTTTATAAAAGTGCATAAAAAGTGGAAATTACGATTAACGGAACAAAAAGTTGACGAAATAAAGAGTAAAAACTAAGTTAGGAAAAAAAATAAAAACACTTTTAAAACTATTTTATAAGCCTATAAGAATGAATACCAAGTGATTTAAAAAGAAAATAAACTAAAAATGCTAAGTAAAATGAAGAAGGAAACGATAACTTTAGCAAGTTACTCTCATACACGCACACACCCATTTTAAAGAACAAAAAAAAAGATAAAACAAATAAAAATAAGATTGCTTACGGTGGGGCACATAGATGAAGTTCAGAACAATATAAGGAGAAAAAAGTTACAAATTTTATTAAGACTAAAAGACGATTACAAAGCTTAAACAAAAATAAAAGAAAGGGGGAGAAAATCCCCTTACAACGCTTGGAAATCACCTATGCAGCCCAACTCTTCAGCAAAATGGTACACTGATAATATGCCTTGAGTGCACGGAGCGTCGGGTTGTGCAGTAGACGTTTGTGATATATTGACTATGTGTGAGTGCACGTTTTGTGATATATCTGCTTGTGAAAATGCTATGCCTGCAGGGAAGGAATACCACTGCCCCGGGAAATGGGTAGGGTCGTTATAAATTAGTTAGCTGAATGCTGACCGTTGCTTTGTTTACCACCATTGCAGTGGATTGTCCACGTGCAGGTGCTGGAGTGCCGAGCGGGAAATAGTGGGCTGAAGCCCTTGCTACTGCTATGCTGGCCCTCGAAGGCCGAATGAAGAAAAGTTTTACTGTTTTCATGTGTGGCTGGCCTGTGTGCCGATGTATGTAATCCACACTTATGAAGAAGAAATGTAAGGCCTTAAGGCCAAACATTTTTGTGCATTTTGTATACATTCCTATAATCCACACTTGTAAGATATATAAATGTGGTTGTTTATATATAGTGGACATTCATGGCTGATGAGTTCAGTCATAACCCCTAATGCTTCTGCTAGAATGCTCTGAGTTAGGATGCGTGTACTAGTCTTTGATATTAACCTGTAACCCGATCGCCTGTTTGTGTCATTTGGTGTGGGGCCCCGGCCGGACCCTCTATTATATCTCATGTAATGGATGAAGGTGTTACAATTTGGTATCAGCTTGTCTTGGTCTTCCTCCTTTGAATTTGTGGTCGAATTCTTTTGAGGGGTGGCGAGCACGTGTACGTGCGACCCGTTATAACACAAATGAACTCAAGAATGTACTCTAAGGAATGCAAATACACCTGTTTGAGGAACCTGCGCGTTCCTACAATGTTGTTGTTGCTTTTGCAAAGTCATTAAAGTGTGTCATTTACACGTATATGTGACTCGAAGTGGTGCGGGAAGTCTGAGCCCCAACTTTCTGATGAGAGTATGGCACCAGCTGAGGTGCCTACACCTCCTCTGTCTTCGGATACAGTACGCTTAGTTGCTGAGGCATTGTTTGCAATGATCCAGACACAGCCTACTAGGCAGGTGCAGCCTTCGGTGATGTCAGGACAGGTTGGTTTGAGGCATGTACCTGATGTGGCTGTTGTATATCAACGAGCAGCGGAACAACAACTGAAGTAGTTTATGAGCTTCAATCCTCCTACGTTTGCTGGGGAGGGAACCCCGACGCAAGTAGAGGATTGGCTTGCGTGCGTCAAGAGGATTTTGATGGCGATAAGAATACAAGAGGAACAGAAAGTCACTTAGACACTTTCATATTGGAAGGAGAGGCTCGGCTTTGGTGGAATGAAAAGGAGCTGCACCACTTAGCGGGCAGACAACTAAAGGAAGTCTCGATAGTGGATTTTTCGAGACTACTCTTGGCAAAGCATTTGCCAACAGCACACCGCATAGCCATGCAAATTGAATTCCAGCATCTAACTCAGGGAGAAAGTAGTGTTGGTACCTACTTACATGAGTTTACAAGTTAAGATGTTATGCGGGATCTATCTTTATTGACGAAGAGCGTAAAACCAATAGGTTCTACGGAAGGTTACGGGATGAGTTTAGATTCCTTCTCTCGAGTTCGGTGAACCTGGGGTTTCAAGCGTTGGTTGATACGGCTCGTGCATTGGAGAAAGATATGAAGCGGGTACAGGGCATGAGGGACTTGGCTGTGACAAAGCCTGAGTTCAAAGTGCCACACCCGGGAAAATCGAACTACCGAAGGAAATGGGGTAAGAGATCCAAGTCTTCTACACAAGCTCCCTCTACTATTGCTTCTGGAGCAACTTCTAGGCAAGACCCTCGTGCCTGTTATACTTGTGGTAAGGTGGGTCATCTAGCCCATGACTGTCGGGTTGGTCCGCCAAAGGGTGAGAAGAAGACAGGAGCGTCATATGATGAAAAGGGAAAGGCAATGGTGGAGTCCTCTACATCCCAGGCGTAGCCCTGAGTGTATAATCTTGGCCAACAGAAGGTCATAAAGCAAAGTGATGTCATCACAGGTACGAGTTAAGATATTGTTTTTCCTACTTCTTATACTTAATACCTTGTGTGTATCTTGTGTATGATAAGTTTGTATTAGGCTTTGTACTGATTCGGGACTGTCCGGTGAGAGCACTGTTTGATACAGGTGTTTTGCATTCGTTTCTATCTGTGGACTTCGTGTTACGGATGGGGGTGCCGATTCGTATGACGGCAGATAGTGTGAAGGTGTTATTACCGAACAGATGTGTGATGCATGCATATAGAACTTGCTCTATGGAGGTACGTATAGGAAGGTTGGTTTTTGGATTAGAAGCATCTGTGCTGCCGATATCGAAATTTGATGTGATCTTTGGTATGAACTAGCTCTCGGAGCGCGTGACTTTAACGATTGCAATTCAAAGGAGATCACACTGTGACAGAATACCATACTGGAGACAAAATTCGGTGGTATACGAGGATCGAGCAAGTTGTTGATGTCTGCACTCCAAGTCGTCAAAGCTGTTCGGAAGGGCGCAGAGTTATTATTCATGCTTATACATGCAGTTGAGCCAAAAGCCAGTGTAAGTGATGTTCTGATTATTTTGGAATATGCTGATTTTTTTCTGAAGGAGCTTCCATGGTTACCACCCCAGCAGGAGATTGACTTCTCTATTGAGTTGGTGTTAGTGCAAAACTTGTGGCTCGCTCGCCATATCGTGTAGCGCCAAATGAAATGGCGGAACTGAAAGTTCAACTACAACAGTTGTTGGAATAGGGATATATACGCCCAAGTATGTCACCATGGAGCGCACCTGTTCTTTTTGTGAAAAATAAGGACGGTAGTCTACGTTTGTGCATCGACTATCGAGAATTGAATTCGCTGATGGAGAAGAACAAGTATCTGGTACCTCAAATTGATGACTTGTTTGATCAGTTAGTAGGATCAACCGTCTATTCTAAACTGGACATAAAGTCTGTTTACTACCAGTTGAGGATTCAGGAAGATGACATTCTCAAGACAGCGTTTGGAACACGTTATGGTCATTATGAGTTCATAGTAATGTCATTTGGGCTAACAAATGTGCCATCGGTGTTCATGTACCTAATGCACCGAACATTTCGCGAGTACTTGGACTTATTTGTAATCGTCTTTATTGACGACACCCTAGTGTACTCTCAGTCGAAAGAAGATCATGCGAACCATTTATGGATGGTGTTGCATACCCTGAGGAGAAACAAGCTCCACGCCAAGTTCTCAAAGTGAGAGATCTGGCTATCGTTAGTGGCTTTTCTTAGCCATGTGGTGAGTGGAGAGGGCATTGTGGTAGATCCGTCAAAGATAAGAACCATACGGGAGTGGCCGATGTTGTATTTTGTGGCCTAAGTCAGGAGTTTTCTTGGACTGGCGGGCTACTACAGACGTTTCGTAGAAAACTTCTCACGGATCGCTTTGCCTCTTACCATATTGATGAGGAAGGATCAGAAATTCGTTTGGACGCTGGAGTGCGCGCGAGATTTTGAAGAGTTGAAGATTCGCTTTACCACTGAGCCAATTTTGACATCACCATGTGGTTCGGAGGGCTTTGAAATCTACAGTGATGCATCAAGGAGCAGCTTGGGCTGCGTTCTTCTTTAGTTTGGAAATGTGATCGCTTATGGTTCACGCCAGTTGAAAGTGCATGAGCAGAACTATCACGTCCACGACTTAGAGTTGGCGGCGGTGATTTTTGCACTTAAACTGTGGCATCATTATTTATATGACGTGAAGGTGGATATATTCACGGACCATAAGAGCCTAAAGTATCTATGGGATAAGAACGATCTCAACATGCGACAACGTAGGTGGATGGAGTTCCTTGGGGACTACACCTTCTAGATTCATTATACTCCAGGGAAGGGAAATGTCATCGCAGATGACTTGAGTCGTAGAACTCTGGCAAGGGTAACTTGGTTGCAGATGCATGATGAGCGTCTAATCCAGGAGCTGAAAGCTTTAGAGATGTCTTATGTTGACAAGAATTCCACAACAAATGCGTGCCTGAACTGGACGGAGGTACAGTATGACCTTGCGGACAGGATTTGGCGAGCAACAGAATTTGATGAAAGTTTACAATGCTATGCAGTGGATGGGTCAAATGGAAATTCTCCTGGGATGACGGCCTTTTGCAAAAAGATGGTCGTTTATGCGTCTCGAATATGGGTAAGCTAAAATAAGAATTGATGTATGAAGCTCACTTCACGAAGTATTCAATTCACCCAGGGAGAACAAAATGAACAAAGACATGAAGAAGTTATTCTGGTGGCCGGGCATGAAGAAAGACATAGCACAATACGTGGCTAAATGTCAAACATGTGCCTTAGTGAAATCAGAATTTCAGAAGCCTGGAGGTTTCCTAAACTCGCTACCTATTCCGAAATGGAAATTTGATGACATTTCGATGGATTTTGTTCACGGTTTGCCGAGATCTCAACACGGAAACGATTTTGTTTGGGTGATTGTGGACCGGTTGACTAAAGTAGCACTCTTCATTCTAAATAAGAGAGACGATCCAGTGGAATTCTTTACTAAGTTTTACGTTGAGTGATGCATTGAACGACAAGTGTACCGGTAGCACAAGTAATATAAAATGGGCGAATGTCCCCAAGTATCGATCTCTCAAGGAACACAATAAGGTGGAGTTAATTTTGAGGAGGACATGAGATTGAAGTCCTTAGGTCGGAGTTAACTAAGGTGGTTTTGACTGTTGCAGAAAAATAAAGCAAAACACTAATAAACTAGTCCTATGCAACGCCACTATGTGACGCTTCGCCAGGCGGGATGGAAGACTACATGGGCCGCTATGCGCCGAATCACTGGGCGAATGGACGAGTAGGCTTGTGGATGAGGTGGTGAGAACGGCGGAATGAGGGTCGAGAGCACCTCTTCGCTACGCAAGCCACTAGCAATTGCTAGTACGATAATGTGTGGTGGAGGATGAAAATGGGGCAACTCAAGCAAATAACGTAAATACAAAATCACATAGACATGATTGTATACAAACGCATATCAAATTAAACATACTTCATCACATTCAAAGAGATCAACTACACTATCAATCAACAAGAGAAGAAGACAGTGCGAGATCGACCGAATCCGAAGTCTTGCTGAGGATTCACAGAAGGATTTGTCGGGTTGTCAATCTGCATCCTAGCTCGGTCCTCAACTGCGTCCGGGGTAGAGGAGGCTGTCACTCACTCCCAATGGACCTGTATTCTTCGTGTCATGATCCGGTGGAGGATCGCGCAAACTTCTCCTAGCTTGATGGATAAAGCTAGATCAAACTCTTCTTGAAGCTCAAGGATGAAGGAGGAGGCCGAGAGGAAGCTCCGGCTTATATTTGGCATTTAAAGCTTGTCGGGAACCCTCTCCACAATGGAGAACGAAGGGAAATGGCGGAACTTTTCCCTAAAAAGGCGGCTGGAATGGCTGAAGTCCCCTCCTCTCAAATGGAGGAAAATCTGGGCTTAAATAGAAGCAGGTCAGAAAAATAGTCAGACACGGTTTGGCGCACGACCGTGCGCTAACCGTGCGTTATTAACTTCTAGGCCAAGCTTGTGGATGAAGATGTGTTTACCCGTGCATTTTACTCGCGTACGGGCGCTTCCGCCCGTGCGTGAAGGAAATCACACGGGTAAACACAGAGCGCAGGAAAATAAGATAATATAGGGGAACCATGCATTTTACACGCGCACGGGCGCTTCCGCCCGTGTGTGAACAAATCTCACAATTAACCACAGATTGGTACGAACAAGAAAGCTGCAGGAAAACCTTGTGTTTCCTTCGTGTACGGTTCCGAAGAAACCGTGTGTTAACCGTGCATGAAGATCGTCGAGCTCAGCTCGACAAAATTCATCGAGCTCCACTTGACGTTTCTCTAGCTCAACAAAATACACGATTAATAAGAAACGTGCGCTAAGAAAATGCACGACTGTGCATTTTCCACAAACTTGAATTCCAGACTTGGGGAAAACGCACCACCTGCACAGCAATGAAACCAAGCTGGAGCACAAGCTCCCATCACCAAAATGCAAACAAAATCAAACAGAAAGAGCCATCGGGAGCACCATGTGCATACCACCAACAACAAAATGCGCAATTGCACACCCTTGGGCCAGAATAGTGCACAATGTGGTCAATTACCGAACGATGCAAAAATAACTGAATACCGGTTGAAATGCGGTGCACGAGTGCGAAAACAAGACCAGATGAGTCCGAAAAACCCTATAAATATCGAACTCATCACACCCCTAGACTTACCTGTTTGTGTGTCCTGAGCAAACAAAATCTATGTAGATAAGGAAAATAAACTAGCTAACATAGAAATTGAGATACGAAGTACCATGCGAAGTGGCATGCTCGCACGCGTAAAAATATAATATAGAAAATTCCTAAGTATACAAAATAGTTTATACTTTTCACAATGCGTATCAACATTTTATTACTACTCAAAAATGAAATCACGATGAATCTTCTGGTCACGCGTAGGGAGAAAGTAGACTAATCGCAAGGCGAGCATTGCCAAAGATCGGGATCAGGATAACCTCCAAAGGAATCCACCAATATTGGTGACCATATGCGTGCCCGTTCGCACTCTCTCCATGGCACTGGTTTGGTTCACACACGAATCGGCAGGACTTTAGGTGAAGAGATGGGGCTTGAGTTTCGGTGAGGTAAACAAAGATAAATAGGAAGGCTACGCACCTAACCCAAATAAGCTCAATAAAAAGTTATCTTCATGCCAACAATACATCCAGGTGCACCACACCACCAGACTTGAACTTGATAACATGAGTGTGTGCACCGCCTACCATGACAACAATAACCCAAATAGACTCTTCATTTTCACTTTCTTATTTTATATCAATCAGCACATATTTTTTCCAGATTTTTATATTACACTTTTAGCCAAATTTTCAAGAAAACTTCACCGCACAACCATATAACAACATCACAGCCACAACACCAATGGAAAAATTAACATACTAATACATCGAGATTGTGGTGTGCAACTGGGAAAAGCTTTTAGGCTCTGGTGATCGCGAAGTGGGGCTAAGTCAACAGGAGGGGTAGGCTCAAAATAGGCTAACAAGGATTATCGTTAGGACGGGTGCAAGGCTCAACCGGGCCAAAATGATGGCTTACATCATGCTCATGCGATTGAACTAACCTATACCCATGCTTCAATAATAGCTTGGGGCAAGTTCTTAGCCAACGAGAAACACTATCCATCCTCCCGACTCGAGCAATACGAATCTAACGGCGGTCTATACACATCCCTAAGCTACCGTCGGATTCACACCGAATTCACCAATTTTTGAGTAGAATAAAATAGTATTTACGCAATTATAAAAATATAAAATTGTAAGCATACAAAAAATTAAATCTACTCTAATTTCTACACGAGACAGGAGCACTTGACTAAAAGCACAGCAGGGTCAACATTTTACTCTTTCTCACAATCCTATGCCAGCATAATAATTTTCCCAAATCATACAAAAGAAATGAGTTTAACTCTCAGCACGCTAACAGCTAAGCACGCACTCATGTGGGTGCAGTGGTGTGCGATGCAATGTACTGATCAAAATATAAATAATAAAAGCTTCTAGTATGCAAATAAAATATGCACGTGCAAAAGGTAACAAATACCGGCTTTCCCCCAGACTTAAACTAGATACACAACATATGATATCGAAATTAAAATCAGATAGAAACAAGGAAAGAGGTTACCCAATGCTCAGCTAGTGAGCATACCAGAAGACGCGTGAAAAAACAAAGGCAGGTCTGCCAAATGAAGAATCACAGCCCCACCAATACGATTTGCCATGAATACCTGCAGGGGTAAGCTCCGCAAAAACAAAAGAAAAATAGATAAAATACAAAGAAATACTAAAACTAAAATAGACATGAAAAATAAAAATGTAGGAAATGGAAGATAACTACTGGGGTTATTGTCTGCCCAGCACGACTTATTCGGCTAAGGAAAAGGTTCTAGCTAATTGTCCTATGAAAAGAAAAGTGCACAAGTAACTGTTCCATTATCTGTTTCTGTAACGGGTACCGATACGGCGATAAAGCAGTTACCCCTCTACCTAAATAATAATACCTGCCCGACACAGGCAGAGGAAATAAGAAATAAGAAGAGGAGGAGCACTAGTCCTCGCTCATCTCATCACCAGCTAAATCCTTGCCTAGCAAGGCGTCATCCACCGCAGGTCCGTAGGAGGCAATGGCGATGGTAGGGACTTCCACTGTGAAGGAGGTAGCTTAGGGGTTATTGTCCGCCCAGCATGACTTATTTGGAAGAGGAAATAGGAAGTAAGAAGAGGAGGAGTGCTGGTCCTCACTCATCTCACCATAAAATAAATCCTTGCACAGCAAGGTATCGTCTACAGGGAGACGACAGGAGGAGAAAGCAATGAATGGAGCTTCCTCGACGGAGGAGGAATCGACCTCCTTGCGAAAGAGGATGTTATCATCCATGACTCGTGCTAACAACTCAAATTCCTCCTGAAGCACCTGCGAAGACTCAACCCGCACAGGCTCAGATACAGAAATGGGATCAAGAAATAAAGGAGATGAAAAACTAAAATAATCAGAAATAGGAGGAGTGGTCACGGTCTCACTCCCAGCAAGATCCAAGCATAGATCACCGTCGGTGTCATACGAGTCATATCATGGGAAATCAGAGAATTCGAGGTCCACGGTGTTAAGGGGGGCAGCCTCAACTAATAAGGAGGTGCAAACCTCCGCATCAGAAAGAGGATATTCCTCATCCCACTGGGGTGCGTAAAAGTGTTTCGAAGATCCACATTCTTCATCAGAGATAGAAGAATCCACATCCCACCTCGGCGCAATCTCGGGCACCGAATCACCCATGGATATGACACCATCAGCCAACTCACAAGAAAAAGGAGTAGCAAACTCAAGAAAAAATTGCAAAGGGGCGAAACTGCTCTCAAAATCAAGCACTGAATGAGCAGGCCCCATCGCAAAATCATTCGCATACGCCACCCCGTCGATAGGAACAATCTATGCATCCCATACAGGAGCACCCATGAGTTCTTGATCCTCTTTTTGCTGGCTAACAGCAGAGTGATCGTCATCACTCAAGGGAAGCTCTTAAAAAGGGAGCGAGGGACCCATGAAGGATCTGTATGCAGCGATAGTTTCTTCGGTAATCTCAACGGGTAAAGAACGAGCCAGATGAGCGATGTTAGTGTATGGGCCAGGCAACACCATGGAAGGCCTATCCACAATAGTCTTATGCAAACGGGAGGTTACTGCGCACACGCCCTCAGAGGGAGAAGGCTCGCACAAGCGAGGGCAATCCTTCACCATATGGCCTATACCTTGACATAGAAAACATTGAATACAATGCTCGGCATTTAAAATAGCCATGGCATCCATGTATCGACACAAAGTGTTATACAGAAGGCACTCGGCTACGGAAAACATCGCGAACAAAAATATTTACCGAAAGGGTGCTACACACTAGAATAAAAATAGCACGGACCCGCTTTCTAACAAAAATCAGAAAAGGGAAACAAAGAAAAATAAGCAACAAATTCTAAAAAGTAAAGCAAAGAAGAAACATGCAATTTACAAATGGAAAAGGGCTTCTATCTCCTATCTCGCTCTACAAAAACTCACACGACTGTGTTCCCCAGTAATGGCGCCAAAAATTTGATGCATTGAACGGCAAGTGTACCAGTCGCACAAGTAATATAAAATGGTCCAATGTCCCCAAGTATCGATCTCTCAAGGAACACAATAAGGTGGAGTTAATTTTGAGGACTTGAGATTGAATTCCTTAGGTCGGAGTTAACGAAGGAGGTTTTGATTGTTGTGGAAAAAGAAAGTAAAACACTGATAAACTACTCATATGCAACACCGATATGTGATGCTTCGCCAGGCAGGATGGAAGACTAAACGGGCCGCTATGCACCAAATCATTGGGCGAATGGATGAGTATGCTTGCGGATGTGGTGTTGAGAATGGCGGAATGAGGGTCGAGAGCACCTCTTTGTTACGCACGCCACTAGCAATTGCTAGTACGACAATGTGTGGTGGAGGATGAAAATGGCGCACCTCAAGTAAATAACGTAAATACAAAATCACATAGACATGATTGTATACAAACGCATATCAAATTAAACATACTTCATCACATTCAAAGAGATCAACTTTACTATCAATCAACAAGAGAAGAAGAGAGTGTGAGATTGACAGAATCCAAAGTCTTGATGAGGATTCACGGAGGGATTCGCTCGGTTGTCAATCTGCGTCCTAGCTCAGTCCTCAATTGCGTCCGGGGTAGAGGAGGCTGTCACTCAATCCCAATGGACCCATCTTCTTTGTGTCACGATCCGGTGGAGGATGGTGCAAACTTATCCTAGCTTGATGGACAAAGCTAGATCTAACTCTTCTTGAAGCTCAAGGATGAAGGAGTAGGCCGAGAGGAAGCTCCGGCTTAAATTTGGCATTGAAAGCTTGTCGGGAACCCTCTCCGCGGTGGAGAATGAAGGGAAATGGCGGAACTTTGCCCTAAAAAGGCGGCTGGAATGGCTGAAATCCCCTGCTCTCAAATGTTGGAAAATCTGCGCTTAAATAGAAGCAGGTCAGAAAAATAGTCACGCACAGTTTGGCGCACGACCGTGCGTTAACCATGCGTTATTAACTTCCACGCCAAGCTTGCGGATGAAGATGCGTTGACCCGTGCGTTTTACTCCCGTACGGGCGCTTCCGCCCGTGTGTGAAGGAAATCGCACGGGTAAACACAGAGCGTAGGAAAACAAGATAATACAGCGGAACCGTACGTTTTACACGCGCACGGGCGCTTCCTCATATGCTGAACAAATCGCATGATTAACCACAGATTGGTACGAACAAGAAAGCTGCTGGAAAAATGTGTGTTTCCTTCGCATATGGTTCCGAAGAAACCATGTGTTAACCGTGCGTGAAGATCGTCGAACTCAGCTCGACGAAATTCGTCGAGCTCCACTCAACGTTTCTCAAGCTCAACAAAACACACGATCAATAAGAAACGTGTGCTAAGAAAATGCACGACCGTGTGTTTTCCACAAACCAAAATTCCAGACTTGGGGGAAAACGCACCACCTACACAGCAATGAAACCAAGCTGGAGCACAAGCTCCCAGCACCAAAATGCAAACAAAACAAAACAGAAAGAGCCATAGGGAGCACCATGTGCATACCCCCAAAAACAGAATGCGCAATTGCACACCCTTGGGCCAAAATAGTGCACAATGTGGTCAATGATCGAACGATGCAAATATAACGGATTAACGGTTGAAATGCGTTGCACAAGTGCGAAAATAAGCCAGATGAGTTTAAAAAACCCTATAAATTTCGAACTCATCATTAAGCATATAGTACGATTGCACAGTGTGCCCCATAGCATCGTAAGTGATCGAGACGGGCGCTTCACTTTGAATGATTGGAGGCTAATTCATCAATTGTTGGGGACAAAATTAACATTCAGTAACACCTTTCATCCACAAATGGATGGCCAGACTGAGAGGACCGACAGAATTATGGAGTACATGCTCCGAATGTACGTCTTGGATTTCGGGAAGAGGTGGGAAGATCATCTCTATATGGTAGAATTCGACTACAATAATAGCAATCAAGCTAGTATAAATATGGCGCTTTTTGAAGCTTTGTATGGTAGGAAGTTTTGTACACCATTAGCATGGGCTGAAACAGGCGAATCTAAGTTGTATAAGCGTAAGGAAGTCGAAGAGGCTAATTCGACAATACGCTCTATCCGGGAGAGGTTACTGATAGCCCAAGATAGACATGTAAAGAATTACAACGCCAAGCACCGAAACATAGAGTTTGCGGTTGGCGAGTGGGTATACTTGAAAATCAAACCATTCAAGGGCATGTCTAGGATTCGACGCTTGAAAAAGTTAAGTCCTAGGTATCTTGGTCTGTTCGAAGTAATGGAGCAAGTTGGAGAAGCTGCCTATCGGCTAGCTCTTTTGGCAGAATTAAGTGGATTTCATAATATGTTCCACATATCAGTACTTCAAAAAGCCGTGAAAGATCCAGCTCAAGTGATTGCGAATGATCGCATACTGGTCGAATCTGGGCTAACGACGAAGGTTAGGCCCATTCGGATCGAGGATAAGGTGGTTAAGCAGATGTGGAACAAGAAAATCAGGATGGTCAAGGTCCAGTGGGACAACTGTGCCCGTGAGGAGCTAACATGGGAGCGGGAGCAGACCATGCATGCTGAATTTCCCGAGTTGTTTGTATAAAATGTTGTAACAGTTGTTTTGTGAAGAAAATATATGTTGTAACATACTTATTGCTGGTTTCGGATAGCTGTATTCAATTTTGGGACGAAATTTCTGTAAGGAGGGGAGAATTATAACACCCCAAAAAGGAGTAGGAGGTAGCGGGCTAACAAGTCGAACAGGGTTCGACGAACGTACGAACATCGAACAGAGTTCTACTAAAGCGTCAAACATAATTCGGCGAACGTCGAACAGGGTTCGACGAACGTCGAGCGGAGTTCGACGAAACATCGAACGGAGTTCGACGAAACATCGAACGGAGTTCGACGAATATGGCTCTGTTATGTGTTATGAACCAGTTCAACGAACTTAGGCTCGTTCGACGAACCCCCTCCCGTTCGACAAATTTCGTTCAACGAACTCAACCCCATTCGACGACTTGTCGCAATAAGATATCGACGAAGTGGCGACTTGTGTCAGATGGCTGGTGTGTGGCCAGTGAGCGATGGTTGATATTTTCCGCTCAAACCTGGGCCATTACTTTGTTTTGATGAGTTTATCGTGTGGCTGGGGTGAAACTTGAGGCCACATATACAGAGAGATGGGAATGAGGAAGTCATTATTTCCTTTTCTCCCTCTCTCTCTCTCTCTTCCTTGCATCCCAATTCTGGAGTAGAGAACTCACGGCTGGTGCTAGGGTTTGGGTGGAACTTATTGAAGTTGCTGGATAAGAGTTTGTGGCTGGAATCAAGATTCGAAGCTAGAATCGTGAAGGAGAAAGTGAGGCAATCATTTCCATCCGCATAGAAAAGCTTTATCATGGCTCCGAAGAGAATTTCAAGGGTAACGATCTTCATCTTTGGACATGTGAAGTCCTTATTTTGGCATATGCATGGACTCCCCAACCAAAAGGTGGAGTGTTGAGGAATTTCTGTTGGGTTGATTCATGAAATCCCCAGTCAGTCTTGCATATAGATCCAGAAATGTGTATTACGGAATAGACATGTTGTGTGAAGCCCATATGGACAGGTTGGTCCAGATTGTTGATGCTTTATTTTGCACACCGAAGAAGACTCCACATATAAACGAGTAGTTTGTGGAGTCGGTGGGTTGTGCCTGTGAAGTGGAGTAGCAGGAAATAATATAGAGGAGTTACATGAAAATACCCTCGAAATTCATGTGTTGTATGATATGCGTGTTTCTAGCAATATAGGTGGCTGCAGGGTTTTCTGGATAGTTGTTCCAGTTATGGTTGGGGCTGGTGATGGGGTCACCATGTCCCCGGCAACGGCGCCAAAAACTTGATTGATTTCACCAAGTCCTCGGCAACGGCGCCAAAAACTTGATTGTTTCACCAAGTCCCCGGCAACGGCGCCAAACCTTGGTGGTTAAAACTCCAAAAATTTATGGATTAAAACATGCGGAGCCCCGAGCGGATTTATTTATAAAAGTGGTGTGTTTATTTAGGACGACGGGGCGCTGCATGTTTTATAAAAGTGGTGAAACCGAGTTTTAATGAAAGGAGGCAAGTGCACCTATCGCGTATAGTACATGATATTCCGCTGAGGAATATCGGGGTCGTATTGTTCTCGGGTACGGGTTGATTATTTCTACTCTTCCCTGGAGCGGACTATTATTTTACCGAAAATAACCTGTCTAGTTATTATTTATATATATATAAACCTGAAATAAAAGCGACAAAAGGCCGATGAAGACATAGTGCAACTGTATCAAATTGAATTTGAATCAAAATAAACTTTTAGTAAATAGAGATCCTAAATTTCAAATTAATTAAGGCGGAGACTTGGCCATGGAGGTTGCACAAAAATGAACTCAGCTATCTCTAGGACTATCGCTCACCTGAACATTAAGACTATTTGAGCGGGATCTCGTCCGACGAAGGATTCCTCTTAATGCCTGCATTACGCTAAGAACCCCGTTATTGGGTGGGGAACCCAATCCAGTAGAGTTGCATGCCTCCTCTCTTGAGGGTTAGTGCGGAACTCCCTTTACACAGGGGCGATCGGTCCATACGCACGGCCTCTCGGCTAGATAGCGTATGAACTACGGAAATATAGCTCACACAACGATATGTGTTTCTACGCGTCGTAAACCCGGGCAAACCTTAAGTAATTTAATTAACGAAAAAAAGAGGACCTTTAATTATTTAAAGAGATTTTACCTGTCCAAATACTCTTCGATACTGAGGGCTAATAGCGGTTAGCCACTCATCAGAATGGGGATGGCTTGCAAAAAGAAAATTGCAAAGTTGAAAGTGCGAGTCATACTCAAACGAGTAGGCGAGAAATGAAAGTAGCAAATGAAAGAAGTAAATGAAAGCGGTAAAGGAAAGCGGTAAAGTGCAAGTCCTACTCAAACGAGTAGGCGGGAAATGAAAGCGATAAAATTGTAAGTCCTACTCAAACGAGTAGGCGGGAAATGCAAGCAGTAAAATTGCAAGTGTTACTCAAACGAGAAGGCGGGAAATGAAAGCGATAAAACTGTAAGTCCTACTCAAACGAGTAGGCGAGAAATGAAAGCAGTAAAATTGCAAGTCTTACTCAAACGAGTAGGTGAGAAATGAAAGCGATAAAATTGCAAGTACTACTCAAACGAGTAGGCGGAAAATTAAAGCGAGTCATACTCAAACGAGTAGGAGAAAATAGATGCACATACGCACACACTCTACTTGAAATAAAACAAAGCAATAAAATCTAACTCATACACTCACGCACCCATACAAAAATGAGAAAAATGAAGTGATCGAAAAATTAAAACAAATATATTTTTACCGTTAGAACTTGGTAAAAATGCATAAAAAAAGAAATAAAATCTAAAGGAGCAAAATGGTTTTTAAATAAAAGCAAAAAATCAAAAGTCTTCGAAAAATTAAAATAACGACTTATTCATTCTTATAGCTTTATAAAAGTGCATAAAAAGTGGAAATTAAGATTAACGGAACAAAAAGTTGACGAAATAAAGAGTAAAAACTAAGTCAGGAAAAAAAATAAAAACACTTTTAAAACTATTTTATAAGCCTATGAGAATGAATACCAAGTGATTTAAAAAGAAAATAAACTAAAAATGCTAAGTAAAATGAAGAAGGAAAGGATAACTTTAGCAAGTTACTCTCATACACGCACACACCCATTTTAAAGAACAAAAAAAGATAAAATAAGTAAAAATAAGATTGCTTAAGGTGGGGCACATAGATGAAGTTCAGAAGAATATAAGGAGGAAAAAGTTACAAATTTTATTAAGACTAAAAGACGATTACAAAGCTTAAACAAAAATAAAGGAGAGGGGGAGAAAATCCTCTTACAACGTTTGGAAATCACCTATGCAGCCCAACTCTTCAGCAAAATGGTACAAAAAAGATAGGAGATCTTACAGAAAAGATCTATTTATAGGCAAAAAATTTCAGGTTACACACCCAAGGTCACGGGCGTGTAGGGAGGCGTGTCAGTACTGTTGCTGATGTGATCCGGAGCATTAATTGATCTGTTGACTTTTGGGGTTGTACACGTGGAAGTCACGGGTGTGACCCTGCTGTCACGGGCATGTAGTGGGGGCTTGTCGGGGAGGTTTATCTGGGGAAGGCGTCGAGTCATTTAGTCGTCGGCGTTGTCTTGTCTGGGTCATGTGGATGTCACGGGCGTGTCGCTGACTTGATACAGGCATGTCAGGAAGCGTTGAGTGGTTGGCTGGCATTGAGTGACGATGGTGTTGAGTGGTTGGCGTTGAGTGGCGTTGGCATTGAGTGGATCTCAATGGGCGTTGAGTGGTTGCCGCTGAGATGAGTTGATCTCGACGGGCGTTGAGTGGTTGCCGCTGAGATGAGTTGATCTCGGGTGGAACACAGGCGTGTCGGGTCGGTTCGATGATCGTTAAGTTGGGTTCGACGAACGTCGAGGACATGACACGGGGCGTGTTCAACAATCGTCGAACGCAGATCGTTGAGTTGAGATCGACGAACGTCGAGGACGTGAAATGGGCATGTGACGGGATGAATACGGGCGTGTCTGGCAGTTTGACGTTCGTCGAACGCAGATCGTCGAGTTGGCTGCAACATCTGTTGGGATCAAAGTCACACGCCCAGGTCACGGGCATGACCGAGAAGTACACGGGCGTGTACTTTGAAACTTTTTGAGTTTTTTTTCTGAAAATTTCTGAAAAATAAAATAAAACTAAGTTAGAAAATATTTACAAAAAAGGAACAATTTATTAAAGAAAAATAACTAAAAATGACAAAAATAAACTAAAACAACTTAATTAACGTATGTAAAAATACGTATATTTACAACTTATCAAATACCTACATACTTAAACTTTTGTTATTGTAGAGCAAAAGTTGGAGATATATTTATAAGGAATTAAAAGAAATTCTAAGTTTAGCTACCGCTTAAATTAATCGAAAGAAAGATCAAAATAATTATCCGGGATATAAGAGTTAAGTCCTAAATTATGACAAAAAATTAAATAAAGCAAGAGTTTCAGCTAAAAACTTCTCGGTATAATCAAATAGAAAGCAAAATTATATTTATTAGGTTAACAAAAGTAGATTGGGATTATGAAAATTTAGCTTATAAGAATTATAGGAAATAATGAAATTTAAAAATTATGCTCTCAAAAAGATTTTAAATTAAGACTAGAATCATTTGAAATTGACGGAGGGGGATGTTGTGGTTTATGAAGAGTACTTTGACTTAGAGGTGAGATATATTTTTTCGCTCAAGCCTCTAATAGAATTTTTTGGTTGGATGTGGATGTTTAGGAAAACGAAATCTTATTTTTCATAACATATAATATTTTTTTGAACAACTTCATAATAACTCAATGTATATGTATAGGAGTAATGAATTTTATCTTCTTACTCCATAATATATAATTTTTTAAAATATTGGATGCATATGTTTACAGAATGAAATCTTATTCTCATTGACATAGGTTTTTTTAAGGATCAAAATCATGTCAAGTATGACATGAAAAAAAGTGGGGAGATATGGTTTTTTTTCAGAAAGAAAATTAAGTTTAATAAAAAAAATTGAGAGCAACATTTATAAATTGAACGTTT
Organism: Platanthera guangdongensis; assembly: GCA_039583875.1. Taxonomy (NCBI): domain Eukaryota; kingdom Viridiplantae; phylum Streptophyta; class Magnoliopsida; order Asparagales; family Orchidaceae; genus Platanthera; species Platanthera guangdongensis. The sequence continues at coordinate 61,479,936 of CM077157.1, forward strand.
CTATATTTCAAAAAAAAGCTTGGAGTAAACATAATTTGAAATCTAAGATTGTTATTTTCTAATAAAATAAATGTGCAACTATATAGATGAGTTAGAAGTGGTGCTGAAAACAAGTCTCTTATCTAAATAAAAAATACATACGAAATTCTTTAAAACTTAACCTCAGATATCTAAATCTATCAATCTTCAATTAATAAACGAATAGTAAACAAAGAATTAATAAAATTCTTTATAAATAAACTCGCAACTAGATTTTTGGAGAGCGAAAATAGGTTAAGAATGAGACATTCGATTTATTTGTTTCATAATAAACAATTTTTTGGGGATTTTTTTAGAGTTTTTATCTTCTTTTTTGTGTTTTTGATTATTATTTTTTTTTTGAATTTTTAGAGTTATTGTTTTTTTTGGATTTTCTAAAAAAAAAATTTACATTTTTTAAAAATTTATTTAGAAGAAATGGGAGAGAAAGAGATGTTATTTACAAAAAAGAGAGGGGGAAGAGAAAATTTTATTTACAAAAAGATTTACAAAGTAAAAAAAAAAAATTTTGACTTTTTTTTATAAGTTTTTTGAAATTTTTGTGTTTTATGAATTATTTTGATTTTTTGATTATAAAAACAAGAAAATAATTTTTGGAGATTTTAATTTCTGCATTTTTTTGTATTTTTGATTGGGTGGAGAGTATAAAAGTGCAAAGCAAGAAAACTAAGAAAACACCTTCATACTAAAATCAAATATTTTCTTCAATATTGCAATGTAAGTATGCGAAACGATAATAAATAAAATGCAGGTATGTACATAAATAAAGAGGAAGGGGGTAGGAACTTCCCTTAAACGAGTTCGAGGAGGCCCGGTATGAAAGCCTGCATTTATTAATAAAAAATAGTAAAAGTATAACGGAAAGTGAAAAAGATAAAGTCGGTCACAAGTTCGCGGGTGGTAGGGGAAGGTGTGGGTGTAATGTCGTATTTAACTAACGTCTTAGTCATTTGGTCTTTACAGATATACGTTTCCTATCGCTCACAATAGCATGAAGAGCGCCGAAGCGAATATATATATATATATATATATATATATATATATATATATATATATATATATATATATATATATATATATATGTGTGTGTGTGTGTGTGTGTGTGTGTGTGTGTGTGTGTGTGTGTGTGTGTGTGTGTGTGTGTGTGTGTGTGTGTGTGTGTGTGTGTGTGTGTGTGTGTGTGTGTGTGTGTGTGTGTGTGTGTGTGTGTGTGTGTGTGTGTGTACGTTCTTTTACTTTATTTTTTTTGTAAACATTTTTTTGGGTTTTTGAAAAAATAAAAGAGTTAAAATAAAACATATATACGAGAAAAATAGATATTTTGTTGTTGTTTATTTATAGAATTTTGTTAACGTTTATTTTTTTTTTTATTTTTTTTTTAGATTTTAGGTTTTTTAGATTTTTTTTGGGGTTTTAGTTATTTAGATTTTTTATTTTTTTAGATTTTTTTTGTTTTTAGTTTTTGTGTTTTTAGTTTTTTTTATAGTTTAGTTTTTTAGATTGCTGACACGGGGCGTGTTCAGCAATCGTCGAACGCAGATCGTTATGTTGAGATCGACGAACGTCGATGGCGTGTCACGGGCGTGTGACGGGATGAACACGGGCGTGTCGGGCAGTTCGACGATCGTAAAACGCAGATCATCGAGTTGGCGGCAACATCTGTTGTGATCAAAGTCACACGGCCAGGTTACGGGCGTGACCGAAAAGTACACTGGCGTGAACATTGAACTTTTTTGACTTTTTTCTGAAAATTTAGAAAGCAAAATAAACTAAGTTAGAAAATATTTACAAAAAAAGGAACAATTTATTAAAGAAAAATAACTAAAAATGACAAAAATAAACTAAAATGACTTAATTAATGTACGTAAAAATACGTATATTTACAACTTATCAGTTGGGTACAGAAAGAGTGTTTTGTCGCTAACGCTAGGTGATAGTGGTTGTTGTTGGCGATAGCTTCCAGCTAACCTGTGATTGTGAAAGTCAGTCCTTGAAGGACAGTGTGGTTATTATGAGCTATGCGCTCTTAAAGGCCAGTGAGCTGTGAAAGGGGAAACTAGATCTGATATACTCTAGAGGGGGGTGAATAGAGTATATGGTGCTTTTTGAAACACAAAAAAAAAACTTTTGTAAAGCTTTACAACAATTGTTGTAATGAGTGTAAGCAGGGAAGCAGAAATAAAACTAATCACAACACTAAGCTATGCAGAAACTAAGCACAAGAAAATCTAGGGCAGAAACAAAAAGAAAACATGCAAAACCAGATGACACAAGGAATTATAGTGGTTCCCCAACTTGGGTACATCCACTCTTCTACCACCCTAGGTAGGAATCCACTGCAGGATGAGTTGATCAGGTGTCCTGGGCACCAATGAGCTTTTGATAAGGTGCTCAAAAACCAAAACAGATTTTTTTTGATCAGGTGTCTTGCCACCAATGAGCTTTTGACAAGGTGCTCAAAAACCAGATTCAAACTTTTGAAGGGAGTTTGAACAACCCTTTACAGAGTGGGGGTGAGAGAGTTATGGCAGTCGTCTCTTTTCTCAAACAACTGAGAAGACTAAGTGGATTGATTTCAAAGCTCCCCTGAGTCCTTGATCTTCAGGAAGATGAGCTTTGCTGAGGGTGATAGGCCTTCAAAGATAGATCTCCAGCAAAAGATGATTTCAGCAAGCTGAAATGTTGAGTGTCTGGAGTCTTGAAATGATATTGGCCTTGAACACTTTAAGAGCTGAAGAGATCTGAAGATTTTTGAAAGCTTGATCTCTCTGATGAGTGTTCTTCAGAATTCTTGTTGACAGAATATTTTCAAAGAGTCTCTGTATATTGAGTTGTGTCCTGTTCTTGTCAATCTCTTTTTTGATTCAAAAACATTCTCTCTTTTATTCTCTGTGTCTGAATAGGATATCACTCTGTCAAAGATAGTCGTTGGTCTGCATTGATTACAGCCTTAATTGCATAATTTCTTCTAAAGGAAAGTCCACTGATTTGTTCCTTGAAAAATCCCTTGAAACTTGCTCCAGAAGTAAATGAAAACGGCTGGCAGATCTTCTGAATTAAATGCAGAATAACTTCTATCTGATTTGAATTTGAATTCTGAAAGATAACTGAAATCGTCGAACTGAGCTCTGCTATCGTCGAGCTGAGCTCAGCGAACTGGAAAATGCAAGCAGCAAAGAAATCGTCGATCTAAGCTCAAAGATCGTCGAACTGAGCTCAGAGATAAGGATCCAGTGCAGAGTCAAAATCGTCGACCTGAGCTCAGCGATCGTCGAATGGAGTTCGACGATATTGAGAAGTTGATCTCAGCGATCGTCGAGTGGAGCTCGACGATATTATGAGGTTTGAGCTCAGCGATCGTCGAATGGAGCTCGACGATCTGTCGAAGTTGAGCTAGACGATCATCGACCGGAGTTCGACGAAACGTCGTGCTGAGCTCGACGATTGGACTTAGTCTCTAGAAAAACTTTGGTCTTCAGGGCAGCTTCCAAACCTAGACTCCTGATCCCTTAGACTCAATTCTAATTGACCTATTAAGCTATACAGAAGGTCAAACACAGATTCCTAGAGACATAGTGATCCTGACCCAAATTAGTAATAGGGTGTTACAACAATCTCCCCCTATTTGGGTTAGGAAAACTATTTACAGACTTTGGAAAATCAAACAACATCATACAATCAGAAAAACACAAAAACAACAGTAGCTAGACATTACAGAACCATCACAGAGATATATATATATGTCATCCAGATATCAGTCAGAAAAACCAAGAATTGTCACCTTACAGAGTTACTCTTTCTCTTTGCCTTTTACCAACTTGATTTCTCTGTTAGGATTTAAAGCTTCTTGTTTGGATCTGGTATCATCAGCTGCTCCCAAATATGTTTGCTTTGATGTCCTGGGAACCACTGCAGCTGGATGCAACTCCATGTACCTGTCTGCATCAAAAATTTACTGGAGGCATATCTTTCTAGTTCTTTCTGTCTTTGTTCTGACATTGTAGATATATTATAGGTGTCTAGGCCTTGCTCTCTGGCTTTCTTTATTTGATCTAATGCAGCCAACTCTTTCATTCTAGCAGTCCAAGCAACAGGATTCTTCTCAGGGTCCTCAAATGGAACAGGTGGCTCATACCTGTTGGAAGAAGTATCTTGAGGAGTCCTGGCAGTCACAGTTTCTTTGAGCTTATAGGGGAATGGACCTGAAGATGTATCAGAAGGAACATGTCCTCCCCTGGAATAAGGGTGCTGCCTGGAATGCCCTTTGGAGTAAACCTGAGTCTCTCTTTGATTTCCCCTATATCCTCCTCTTCTAGAGTAAGAGCCCCTAGACTGGCTTTCCCTTTGATATGTTCTAGCATGAGGTTGGTAGGGAGCCTGGCTTCTAGCTGGGCCTGAACTTGCAGAGCTGCCACCTGCACCTGCATCAGGTGGAGGTAGTGGAGGAGGATGAGGGTGCTTGGACTGGGTGGAACCTTTCTCATACTTCCTTTTCTTCTTCATAGCCTTTAGCTGATTCTTAGAGAACTGCATCCAATGCTCAGTAATTGGGCAGTTGTGCAGAAATAGTAAGGAACATCATTATCATCTCTAACTTTGGCAGGTGGAACCCTCTTCATTGCCTTACTTCTTGCCTTCCTTTTCCTTGCAATGGTGGCAGAAGAATCATCAGAAGCAGTGTTGTAGTCATCAGATTCAGAGCTTTGAGCATCATATAAAGCATCAATCCTTTTCATCAGATCTTCTTTCAGTTGAACAGCAGCAGATGGGGCAGAGGCAGAAGCAGAAGGAGCAACAGAGATAGATACAGCAGCAGATATAACAACAGATACTGGAGCAGCAGTAGAAACAACACTGGTTATTTCAGGAATTATGGCAGCAGCAGGTTCAGAAACAACAACAACATCTACAACAGGCTCAAAAACAACAGCCTCTGTCATCAGAGAATCCTGGGAAATGGGCTCATCAGAAACAATTTGATTTTCAGCAGCAGTTGGAACATTGTCTTCAGCAGCAGCAAGAATAATTTCAGAAGCAGATTCAGCCTTTTCTTTATCAGCAGCAGCAGCAGTCATCACTGAGAGTACAAAGGATGAAAGAATGTTGGGGTCACAGCCAGAGAAGGGCACCATTGCCTTAGACAGATCTTCTGAGGGCTGGACAGCAATGGCTTCTGGAAGGTAGCTGTAATATGCAGTATCAATGCAGATAGCAAAGACCTTAGGTCTATTGCTAAGACTGGAGTAGGCACAGCAACTGGAGTAGAAGATACAAGCACAGCAGCAGCAGCAGCAGGAGCAGAGGTAGCAGCAACAGCAGCATGAAGGCTGGCTTCATAGGGCATCTCCCCCTGCCTGGATGCAGATACCTCTGTATCAAGGCACACTGTTGGTGGGGCTGCTTGAGGGAGGAGAGAAGAAAGCCTGGCAGAGAGGGCTGCCACTGACAAGTGTAGAGGAGCCAAAGAGGTCTCCAAGAGAAGGGAGAGCCTGGGGCAATGAGCTCATACAACTGGTCAGCAAGGGCTGAAAGATCTACTTGCTCAAGAAGGGGAGCAGAGGTAGAGGGTACAGGGATGGCTGAAGAAGCTGGAGGTGGAGGGCTGAATGGTGCAATGAATGGCTTAGGAGAGGGGATTGTGGAGATGGAGGACAATGGGATGGATATGGAGGGAGTGAAAGTGGGTTGGTCAATGATGTGGTGGAGAAGGTCTTGGAAGGATGTTGAAGAGGATGGCAAGTCTGGAGGAGAGGAGGGGAATCATCCATGTAGGATTCATCCAGAAGTGTGAAGG